>JADBJO010003168.1:207500-245000 GCA_016801955.1 Conus betulinus | reverse complement strand
AGACACAGAGTTTTATATCTATCTATCTATCTATCTATCTATCTATGTATCTATCTGTCTGTCTATCTATCTATCTATCTATCTATCTGCCATCATTGTATCTTGACCTGACGAAGCAGTTCAGCAACGAAAATTTCTTGAAAATGTAAGTCTGAAGACATGAAAAGACTGTTGTTTTTATTCTTGAATATTACCATCTCGGGGTTTTACTACAGTTTATTCTACAAGGTGCAGAGCTCAGAACATCAATAGAGCATTATTTCTAACTAACTAACTAACTCACTAACGAACTAACTGACTAACTAACGAACTAACTAGCTAACTATATACATAAAGACAGCGAGAGAAAAAGATACGTATAAACATACAAAAATACAAACACACACACACACACACACACACACACACACACACACACACACATATATATATATATATATATATATATATATATATATATATATATATTGAATTATAAACAAAGCTTGCTCTTATGTCTTAGATTGAAGAAATAGGGGGAGATAAGCATTCATATCTGCAGTGGCAGACAATTCCGCCTAACTAACAGTATGTGCTTGAGTGGGTGAACGGGGAATAATAAATGCTTCTCAGAATGAGCCTTCAGCAAGCTTATAGTCTCCAAGGGGGAGACAGTCTCCAATAAGGAGAAAACTCACTAACATGTAACTCCTGGTCATATACGGGTATTTCGAAACCTGGTTGTTTCTCCTCAGTGACCGCGGAAAGTGGTAACTTGACTCTTCTGCCTTTCTCATTTTAAGAAGAATGCTATCCCAGAAAAAGGCTGGTGTGCAATACCATAGTATGTTTGTTGAGTTTTCAAAAAACTAACCAAAGGTGCCACCTAAGAAGCAAAGAAAATCATGAAAGAGTAAAACAAGCCACATTTTCTTGTGAAAAATATAAAAATATAAAAATAAACCTCTTAAGACACAAGTGCTGAGGGCCAGTTCTTGGAATGAATCCACAAGCGACTAAATTACAATGAACTAATAAATTCCAAGGATAAGTACCGGTATATGACCAGGAGTTACATGTTAGTGAGTTTTCTCCTTATTGGAGACTGTCTCCCCCTTGGAGACTATAAGCTTGCTGAAGGCTCATTCTGAGAAGCATTTATTATTCCCCGTTCACCCACTCAAGCACATACTGTTAGTTAGGCGGAATTGTCTGCCACTGCAGATGAATGCTTATCTCCCCCTATTTCTTCAATCTAAGACATAAGAGCAAGCTTTGTTTATAATTCAATATTTCTTGCAGTCATTGCAACACCTAGCTGCTCTGTAAGTTGCTGAAACGGTGCTGGTACTTATCCTTGGAATTTATCAGTTCATTATATATATATATATATATATATATATATATATATATATATATATATATATATATATATATATATATATATGCGTGTGTGTGTGTGTGTGTGTGTGTGTGTGTGTGTGTGTGTGTGTATATACATACATATATACAGACAGACAGACAGACACACACACACACACATACATACATACATAGCTTTAATTCAAAGAAATGTCTTAGCCTGAACTCTACAAGGTTGAAGGGCATCAAAGTACGACGCCAAGCATGCCCATTCAGAAAACCATTCTAAAAACCTGGTGTGTGCGTGTGTGTGTGTGTGTGTGTGTGTGTGTGTGTGTGTGTGTGTGTGTGTGTGTGTGTGCGTGTGCGCGCGCGCGCGCGCGCGCCCCCCATGATTCAATCCTGACGGCAACATCAGTATTAATCAGTTCAGCATTGTTCCAACTGTTGATACAAACTTTGACAGTAGCCATAATTCTCAACCAGCACTAAGGTACATAAACATGCGTGTTTCTTTTAGTTATGAACTGAGTCATGTTTACAGATTACATCATGACATCAAGTCCTGTCAACATCATGCTGAACACTTCTCTTCAGGCGATGGAACTGACCACCAACGTGTCTGCCCTTACCAACCAATCAGATTTTTCTCCAGCTATCGCGATGAACTGGTCAATACCAGATGACTGCATCGTGACCTTCTTCAGCGAGATGAACTCATCCCGTTGGACCTATCCTGATGGTGTTGCCAGTGTAGATGCAAGACGTCTAGTTCAGAAAATCAGACAGGCCATGTTACTATTGCTGTTTCTGATTGGAGGACCGGCTAACGTCATCAACATGGCGGTGTTTTTACAGACAAGGTCTGAAGGATCGTGTCACGTTGTGTCTGTTCTTCCTGGCTTGACTGATGGACTGTATCCGACTTTCCTAACAATATTCCTGGCTGAAGACATGTATAATCGTTTCCTGTCACGAGAAGAAATAGGTCCCTATCTGATTTTTGTGATCAACAATAAATTGCTAATACTGATCGAGCTTTATTATGCCTCTCCCATCTTTTCATCCATAATTGCCATAGAAAGGTGTATCTGTGTTTTCAATCCTTTGAAATGTCAAAACCTTATGCGTACTAGAACAATGGCCTTCATTATCCTCTTCGTTTATGTGGCAGTGTATGCTTTTTCATTCGTTCTGGTTTTTAAATACCGTATAGGATGTTTGTATGATCCTACATCTGATACTCGCATCATGATAGATATTCCAGAGAAATTTTACGAAGATAACAAAGGCTATATCAGTTTCATGGAAAGCATTGTGCTCGGTACTGGTGTTCTTGGGGGGTCGATGATAACGGTAACGATGGCAACACTTCTGACAATTATCAAACTTCGTCATATCAACGAATGGCGATCAGAAGCCTCCTCGTCTTTCTCCTCCCGTGAATTAGCTCTGACAAAATGCTGGTGGGCAGCTCCATCTTGTTCATCGTCTGCATGTCACCCTTCACTCTTTTCAAATTTGTTCGCCTCTTTTTCCCTCAAGTGGACTATGGAAAACGCGAACATAATTTGTATTTATGTTGTATCTGGACTTGTGATACGTTTCTTTTGTGCAAACCTTCCACCAACATCACTGTGTATTACACCATGAGTTCCCGCTATCGTGAAACGTTCTGGGCAGGCATTAGGAACAAGGGGAAGCAACGAATATCTTCAAAATGAAAAAAAAAGCATGGAAGAGTTACTGTCCATCAACAGCAGCGCGGGCCTTTACTTAATCGCTGGATGTTAAAATGCAAAAATCGTTCATTTTCCTTGCGATTAGTTCAGTTCCACAGTTGTTGTAAAAACTTACTACAGAAGTCAGTGGTCCAGAGGTCATTTTGTATTTCCAGAGTGCGGAGTATACCCGGCCGAGAGTCCCTCCAGCTGTCCTCCTTGTGTGTCAGGCTGAGGCTACGGCAACGTCTTGTCCTGTGTTCTGACCGTCACAGCAGAGATGGGTCCTCTACAGTCAACCACTCATCCCGCTTACGCCGCGCAGCTGTGGATTTTTCACTGACGTCGGAGGTTCCTTCGATCGCATGTATAACACCTCTAACTTTCGTCGTCCTTTTCGTTTTATTCTTGTGCGAATTAGTTGCATCTCTGTCTATGTCATTTTACCTGCTGTCTGTCTGTCTGTCTGTCTTTCTGTCTGCCTGTCTCACTAACTGTGTGCCAGCCTTCTTCTGTTGTTTATGTCTCTCTCACTGTGAGTCTCTGTGTCTGACCGACTTTCCCAGATGGGCATGCACTGGCTCTCCTACTTCAGCTGTCAACTATCTCATCATGCTCTCTCTCTTCCTGTCTTTCTCACCTTCTGTGTGTGTGTGTGTGTGTGTGTGTGTGTGTGCGCGCGCGCGCGTGTGCGCGCGCGCATCCATGCGTGCGTGCGCGCATGCGTGCGTATGTGCATGCTTTCGTTCGTTCTTGTGTGCGTGCGTGCGCACATGTGTGCGTATGTGCATGCCTGCGTGTACGCACGCGCGCTCGCGCGCGCGCGTGTGTGAAAGAAAGAAAGAGAGAGAGAGAGAGAGAGAGAGAGAGAGAGAGAGAGAGAGAGAGAGAGAGAGAGAGGAGGTGTGTGCTACTGTTCTTTGTAAGATTCTGTTCGTCTTAGTTCAGACAAGTGTTCGTGTCTAACACAACGTATTGCGAGCATTCTAGATATAACGATAATGATAGTTCAATGACACATAAAAAAATGAGGACTCAGCGATATGTTCAAACAACGTCATGGCAGTGACCATAAAATGACCCCTTGGAGACAAAAACGAATCAAACAAACAAACAAAGGAACATACAAAACAAACAACAACAACAACAAAAATCCAGTTGTCCTGAATGTCAGACTCCTTGAATGTCCACGAGATAATTACAATGCGTGCTGATTAAAGTCAATTCCCTGTCACTTTATCAGGGAACAGGTAGGCAGGTCGAAATGCATAAGACACCTGCCTTTTCCAATGCCAAGTGGATATTGAAGACAGACTGCTACCGTCCCTTGTATCACTTCAGGACAGCCGCTCTCCTCTTTCCAATGGAAGCATGCATATTCTGCTCCCTCCGATCAGGAGTCATGTCTGCTTGTGGAAGAAGAGGGGAAGACGGGAAGAAGGGAAGTGAGGAGATGGGGGGAGGTGGAGGTGAAGATGGGTAAGGCGGACCAAATGAGGTAGAGTTTTGGTGGGGAGTTAAAAAGAGAGAGAGAGAGAGAGAGAGAGAGAGAGAGAGAGAGAGAGAGAGAGAGAGAGAGAGAGAGAGAGAGCGAGCCACGCCTATGGCTGTGGCATTGGTGCTTTTAGCAATTGCTTGGACAGACTTTCTGTTCATTGCTTCCCCTTTCCATTTCCTATCGAAAGTACTGTTAAAAATCACAAAAGTTGTCTCCTTGTAGAGAAACCCAAATGCTTACAAAAACTGTTGATAAAGACACCAGTACCTCTGTCCAATCAGGGTTGCTTCTTTTCCCAGGTCCAAAACAGAAACACCGCGTTTGGAGAAAACTAGAGTTACTGGTGTGTATCGTGTGGGAAACACATGGCCTTGCTGCAGAAGAGTCCCACGCTGCTCAGCGCGCATGCCGAGCACCCGGTCAACAAACGTGCAACGTGCTCATCAGCCGGTGGTAGAGATGTGAAAGTTGGCGGAAACTGGATCGCTGTTCACCATTAGTGGACGGTGCCATTTTCCTGGCTTACTTGAGGTAAAAAGACAGTGCGTCATTGGTATATTGCGATCTGTGCTTAGCTGTTATCTAAAAAAATGATGGGGCTTCATCCAGCAACACAGAATTAGTCTGTAGATATTACACACACACACACACACACACACACACACACACACACACACACATATATATATATATATATATATATATATATATAGGTGCCTTTGAGGAAACCCAGCATTCCTTCTTCAAAAGGAGTCATCATTGCACTAGATTTGTTGAAACATTGAGCTTGTTCAGAAAGCTCACAATGAGAGAATCCAGACAGAAACTTACAATGTTCCTTGTCCTACTGCACAGTAATGCCAGACTTTGCACAGGGTTGGATATTTCATGCATTGTTTGAAAAGCAAGAAATTTACATTTTATGTGCATAGCGTTTCGAGCATACTAGACCAACCACGAGTGAATTGTTCGAGTACAAAGACAAACGAGACGCATGTTTTAGCTACATCAAGGGAATGTATGATAAGGACTGCCTTAGTAAGGAATGACTGAAGGAAGTTATTCATAGCCTGACGGGCACCACATCACAGTGATAAGGAAGGACTGAAGTTATTCATAACCTGACAGGCACCACGTCACAGTGATAAAGAAGGACTGAAGGAAGTTATTCATAACCTGACAGGCACCACATCACAGTGATAAGGAAGGACTGAAGGAAGTTACTGATAACCTGACAGGCACCACACCACAGTGATAAAGAAGGACTTAAGGATGTTATTCATAACCTGACGGGCACCACGTCACAGTGATAAGGAAGGACTGAAGTTATTCATAACCTGACAGGCACCACGTCACAGTGATAAAGAAGGACTGAAGTTATTCATAACCTGACAGGCACCACATCACAGTGATGAAGAAGGACTGAAGGAAGTTATTCATAACCTGACAGACACCACATCACGGTGATAAAGAATGACTGAAGGAAGTTATTCATAACCTGACAGGCACCACATCACAGTGATAAAGAAGGACTGAAGGAAGTTATTCATAACCTGACAGGCACCACATCACAGTGATGAAGAAGGACTGAAGGAAGTTATTCATAACATGACAGACACCACATCACAATGATAAAGAATGACTGAAGGAAGTTATTCATAACCTGACAGACACCACACCACAGTGATAAAGAAGGACTGAAGGAAGTTATTCATAGCTTGACAGACAAGACGTCACAGTTATAATGAAGGACTGAAGTTATTCATAACCTGACGGGCACCACATCACAGTGATAAGGAAGGACTTAAGTTATTCATAACCTGACGAGCACCACGTCACAGCGATAAGGAAGGACTGAAGTTATTCATAACCTGACGGGCACCACGTCACAGTGATAAGGAAGGACTGAAGTTATTCATAACCTGACGGGCACCACGTCACAGTGATAAAGAAGGACTGAAGTTATTCATAACCTGACGGGCACCACGTCACAGTGATAAGGAAGGACTGAAGTTATTCATAACCTGACAGGCACCACATCACAGTGATAAGGAAGGACTGAAGTTATTCATAACCTGACGGGCACCACGTCACAGTGACCACAGAGACAGCGGCACGTTGGCTTCCTTGGACTTTCAAAGAAGTGGACGTTGACACAAACTCATGTTGTGGCATATGAGTTGAAAATGGATATTGCTGTCATAGTAAGTGCTATTTTTTTATATCATCGTCACCATGGTCCCCTGACCTCTGAAGTAATGCATGCCGTCGAGGATACTGGGATAAGCTGGGATTTCTTACCATACTTCTTAGTCGTACTCTTGAAATTCTGAACGCGGAGCGCAAATAGATACGAACTCGAACTTCAGCTCCTAAAACTTTACTGATCGTTTCCATTAGAAACAAAAAGGTATGAAGGAGGTGTGTGCGCTAAAATCCGTAATGGCGTTCACTGTAAATTGCGTGATGTCTGCTCAGAGCCACAATGTTATAACGAGCAACATGATGAAGACGTTACAACGATACCTATTTCATCAAGGTATGTGTATCTCCATTATATATCTCTGGGAGAGAGATCTTTGCACGTCAATAATTTGTTGGTGTTCTTGCATCAAATATTAAAAATAAAGATTTCTTATCATACTTTCTGATGATTGATTTTCACCAGCTTTTATACGACCGTAGCCCTATGATCAACAGAGGAACATTGCCGTTTTATTTTTATTTTACTATTGCGTACACCTCTCCATCCTTAATAGATAACAGTCCTTTTCAGTTCATTTTACTAGTGCATACATATGCCTATAATTAACTGTTTGCTAGTACAATTATATATCTATGATCAACAGAAGGGTGTTGCACTATTCATTTCATATCACTAGTACATACATACCCCTATGATCAACAGAAGGGCGTTGCACTATTCATTTCATATCACTAGTGCATACTTACCCCAATGATCAACAGAAGGGCGCTGCACCATTTATTTAATTCTTACTGGGCCCTTTTCTTCTCCATTCCTTACCTGTACTAAGCACACGCAAATGATCTTCAGGAGAGTATGCCCCATCCACTCGCTGAGGCCGTTTGGTACTTCTGTCAGTGAAAAGACGCTCCATGACGACAGACGACCAGAGACATGGACAGAAGAAGGGAGAGCGTGGCCCACAGTCACTTGCTTCAGATGTATTTCTATATCAGGACAGGGACTGTGTGTCTCTTGCTTCACTTTCTGCCTCAGATGTATTTCTATATCAGGACAGGGACTGTATGTCTCTTGCTTCACTTTCTTTACACGTCTCCCTCCCCTACCCGCCTACTACCACCTCTTTCTGCACACTCTTCCGTCCTCTCTCTACCTTTCATTCTGTTTGTGTGGTGTGCTTCCATCCATGTCACCTGACCCCCCTCATAATGTACTTTTTGTATTCTTGGGTAAGAGGACTGGAAGAATTTATCTGGGCCCTATTATCTTGACACCACCAATGATAGAGGACTGCGCCTGCTGGAAATTTGCCAGTGAGGATGACTTGGTTCTTGCCAACACTTTTGGCGGACACAAAGCATCCCGGCGATTAACAATAAACTCTCCAAAATGTCAGTACCACAGCCAGAGAGACTATATCATTGTGAAGAATTGGTGCAGATCTGGTATCAATAGGATTAAAACAAGGACATTTTCCAATTGATAAATAGATTGAATGTTGATAGTGACCGTGACCACCTCCTCATGTTCTGTTGTTGTTTATCCTTCACAGGCGAAGATGACCACGACTTCTGCTATCACTGAATGGGTGGTGGTGTGTATATGAAGATGACTGATCAGGCCGATCCTTTGCATTGAACAGTCTGTTGTGCAGTGTGGACAGGGCAGACGTGGAGGTGAGCCAGGCTGAGAGGTGGTGCTTGCTCTGTTTTTTTCCTGAACTGACGGTTTTGCTCCTGTGCCTCCACTCACCTCGTTTCAAAGTCTTTCACTCCTGATTTGATCATTGTGCACCAGGTTGAGCGATCTTGTGCAGCTTCTACACCGACGAGGAAGGGGCGATGCTACAGCACTTCAGTGAGGCCTTAAGTGTGTCTTTGTAGCACTTACTTTGTCCTCCATGGGAACATTTGCCTTCCATCAGCTCACCATAGAATACCTTTGGGATTTTCATCCATACGGTGTACATGTCCAGCCCATCTGAGTTGAGAGCGTATTAGCATTGCATGAATGATTTCCACAACTGCCTTCTGAAGTACCTATGTATTCGGTACTTTATATGTGCATTTGATGTGCAGAAAGGTTCTGAGGCATCTCATGTAGAAAGAGTTCAACTGTCTGGCATGTCGACTGTACACCATCCAAGTTTCACAGGCATACAGCAGAGATGGCAATACAGCTGCTAGATTCACTTTGAGCTTGGTCTGCAGACTCATTGCTCGTCTTTCTCACGCCTTGTCTTGGAGTCTGCTGAAGGATGCACCAGCCTTAGCAATCCTATATGTAACTTCCTTGTCGATGTTGGCAGTTCGTGATAACGTGCGACCAAGGTAGGCAAACTTATCTGCCACTGTAAGTTTCTGGCCATTGACTGTGATGTTTGACTCTATGTAGAAGGTTGTAGTGGGTTGCTGATGCAGTACTACAGTCTTCTTCATGCTGCTTTTGAGACAGAAGTCGTCACAGGTTTTGGCAAATCGGCTCTTTCATGTCAGACTGTGTGGCAGCATTAAATGCGCAGTCATCGGCAACGAAAAAGTCATGGGCGGTGTCTTCCCGGACTTTGGTTTTGGCTTGTAGCCTCCTAAGGTTGAACGGCGTTCCATCAGTCCGGTATTTAAAGCCCACTCCGATATCACCATCACGGAAAACATTTGTCAGCATGGCAGAAAACGTGACACTGAAGAGGGTGGGAGGGCTAGCACACAGCCCTGCTTGACGCCATTTGAAACAGGGAATGGCTGTGAGTACTCTCAATCATCCTTCATTGTTGCCTGCATGCCATCATGAAACTGCCTGACCATTGAGATGAACTTTGAGGGGCATCCAAACTTGGCCATGATCTCCCACAACTCTTCACAGCAGACAATGTCGAATGCCTTGACCAGGTCCACAAAAGATGTGTTGGGGCTGACATTCCACTGACATTTCTCTTGTACTTACCCTGCAGCAAAAATCATGTCCACAATGCTGCGACCCCTCCCGGATCCATATTGGCTCTCAGGTAGCAAGCCTTGCTCCAGGTGCTGATTGAGACGGTTGAGTAGCATACTGGCCAGAATCTTTCCAGCAATGGAGAGCAGTGAGATGCCATAGTAGTTGTCACTTACTGTCCGGTTCCCTTTCCGCTTGAAGATGTGAACGACTGGGGCGTCTTTGAATTCTTGTGGAAGTCTCTCTTGGCTCCACAGGGACTGGAATAACTCAGTGAGTTTCCTGATCTGTTGTGGGCCACCAGAGGCGTATGTTTCCACTGGGATAAAGTCAGCACCAGGTGCTTTCCCACTGGACATAAGCTTCACAGCTTTCTCCACTTCAGTGTCGGCTGGAAGGTCATCAAGCGATCGGCTGGGACTTGAGACAGTCTGGCGATCTCTTCGTCATTAATCATAGATGGGCGGTTGAGGACACTATTAAAGTGTTCAGCCACCCAGCGCCCGGGAATCTTCTCCTTGTCGGTGATCAGTATGTTCCCATCAGCACTGAGGAGAGGGGAAGATCCTGGCGATGTGGGACCATGGGTAGTCTTAAGCGCACTGTAAAAGTTCTTCATGTCATTGCAATCGGCAAACGACAGGATCTCTGCAGTCTTCTCAATCAGCCATGCATCTTGAATTTAGGCAGCTCAGACTGTACAGTCTTTCTGGCAGTGTTCAATGCAGCTGGCTTGGAAACAGAGTTATGATCGTTAAGGTGGGCTGTATGGAGTCTGTGTTTCTCATGAGGCAAGGATGGCCTCATTTTCATCGAGCCACTCCTGATGCTTTGGCGTGATGAGACTCACTGCTTCTGCGACAGCAGCATAGACTACATCGCAAAATATCCCCAAGCTATCTCAGCATCATGAGAAATGAACTAGTTTCTATCAAGCTTTGAAAAAAGTCGCCTGTCTTGTTTGCGAGGGTGGAATCGCTGTTTCGCACCAAAGGCAACAACCAAAAACCAAACAAAATACGACTGTGTTGACAATGCATTTGACATCAACAAGCAGAGATGTACAGTCTATTCTCACCAACTCACAAACAACGAACAGATAGGACACATTGAAGAAAATTCTCATCAAGGCCTTTGGCAAATCTCAGGTCCTGAAGCACGCTGCACTTGTCAACCTTGATGCACTTGGTGACAAACGTCCTGCCGCCCTCTTGCGCCAGATCAACGCTCTCACCAGTGGCCCACAGGCGCTAAAGTGCTCTGTTCCTGGCAATCCTTCCAGCAGACCTCCGAAGCATCTTGGGAGGACATAACATTGCAGACATGGACGAACTTGCTGAGGCGATGGACCACATCTGTGAGGCTGTGCAGCAGGTGTGCAGCAATTCTATGTGGTCAATTGGCACAGACAACGTAACCACCAAGGCCATCCAATGATCAGAATGGGAACGCAGTGATACCTGTAGAGGCTGCCTCTGTCAGCAAGAGTAAATGGCGACATTCTCAGTCCTAAAACGTGGCAACTCTACCTCGACATCAACATCTACAGATGCGTCCTCCGCAAGTTCCGCCATGTCACTGTCAGCCTGGCTGCTACTCTGCATCAAGACGAACAAACGAAGATACGTCATCGGCGGGAAACGTTATCACCGCTAAAAACGTCATCACCGCTAAAAGTGGGCGGCAGGCGAGAAAACAGTGGTTGTTGTGAGCGGAAAGATTTTCTTGTATAATGTACATTTTAGTATACTTCTACTACCAGTCGTGTCTAAATCTTCTAATCAAGTCGCATGATCTTATAATCAGGTTATCTAGAATTGAGCCATGGATGTGAAGGAGAATGCAAGCCACATGAGTTTCTTGCCTGGCACTTTGAGATCTTGCCAATATCTTCACTTGATGTGATATCAGCTGATCCAAATCTCAAGCATACACATTCATATGCCAGATTGGATGATATTCATCTTGGTATACCAGTTACTTAGAATGTATTTTTGCATTGTGGTTCTGTTGTACCAGTGTGTGCACAAGCCACGAGAGGAGGCAGTGGTTCCACGCCTGTCTTTTCTGTCTGTGCATGAGCTGGCTGGCTTCTCCAGCGAACGAGTAGTCTGCACCTCACCATCACACTGCATGTCGGCAGTCAGGGACACATCAAGGTCTGGTGACCAGTTCAGACCCAAGGTTATCCTGTGTGGGTATAATGCTGTTATGTCCCTTCCCCTCCCAACCTCTCCTACAGAAAATGAAAAAGTATTCCCCCTTTCCCCTGAATCCTACCCACTCGTGTCAGAAGGGAGACCCCATCGTTCTGTCCATTCATCGTCTGTTTTACTTGTTACAACAGCTAGGTATTGTCCCGTTACACCCGTTTCAAAATGTCTGCATCATCCTATCTTATTCATTGTGTGAAAACTTGAGTTGCACTAGAGTGACCTTTCTCATGTGCTCTGCTATAGTGGGCTTGTCCATGTATGTAAGCTACGGCCTTAATACTTAGACGTGACACACAAACAGACCTAAATATCTGTACATTCTAAGTCAGCAGAAGATTAAGCACGCATCGTGCAGACCTACTATTCATACTGCAAGATGTGTTCTTGTAAGTCTGCAGTGAGAACAGCTGTGTGCCCAAGACACAGAGGAAATTAGTTTCATGTAGCCCAGCTGGTGCTTAAAAGAGAAAGACGATGCATCCTAGGTGTTCGTTTCCAATGTAGGCTATCGCAGGAGACGAATATCAGAGGAGTAGAGTTGACCAGGAGTGTGTGTGTGTGTGTGTGTGTGTGTGTGTGAGAAAGAATTCAGATATTCAGTGAACACCAAGTGTGACAGGACAGGAGAAGGTATACAATACATAGTTAACCCCGCAAGAGGTCGGCAGCCAGTGCAGAGAGTGCAGAAATGCGATGTGTCGGTATTTAACCTCAATAGCAGGTTCTCTGAAGAAGGTTCCAGCGGCGTCAGTGGCAGCTGCGACTGTCTGCCTTATCTTTTGTGATAGTTGTTTGGCAAAAAAACAGTAGCAGCAGTAGTAGTAGTAGTAGTAGTAGTAGTAGTAGTAGCAGCAGCAGCAGCAGCAGTAGTAGTAGTAGTAGTATGGTTTTGTTGTAGTAAACGGCAAATTCCATAGCGATGGACCACCCACATCTGTTGCTGGCAACAAAAGAAAAACGTCAGTGTACACACACACACACACACACACACACACACACAAGATTCAAGATTCAAGATTTAATTATCCAGTCACCCCCTTGGGGGTATGGAGGACATAAAACAAAAGAAAAAAAATGTAATCCACTTTCAACATGACACAAAATGACTAAGCAAAATGCAGGAAGCGTTTTATGTGTATTAAAGGCGTAATGGCATAATCACTAAAACATAGAGCAGGCTGGTCATCATAAACTTACACCATTTTGCAGAATTTTAAATATTTACTCAACTTTAACAGAACATTCTTGCCAGCCGAGAATAGTCTGCACAGGTTGTAAACAGATTTCACACTCGTATATTTTCTAGGAATAAAACGTACTCGTAACTCTTCATACTTTGGGCATTCCATAATGAAATGAAATTCGTCTCCAACATCTTGTTCACAATCTTTACAAAAGCGTTCCTCGCGGGCAAGACGAAGTCTTCTTCCTACTTCAATCATGAGTTTGTGATTACTACATCGGAATTTAATTAAGGGAAATATATATATATATATATATATATATATATATATAAAATACTGCTAAAACGCCTAATAAAAATCTGAAAGTGCTCAACCCCTTGGGGAGCAACATCTGTTAAAAAAGGATGATAAAAGGAAGTTTTTACCAACAGATCTGTTTCGAGCCAGCGCTCTCGTCAGGATGGTTTTGGGGCGCCTACTGCCGGTGTTATATGGCCTGATGTCACTGTTTGCACGTGCGGGTTGGCTGCACGTATTGTTCGGTTTTTTTGGGTTGTTTACAGTTCAGGGTGCGTTTGCTGACAACGATTTCCATTTGTGCCTGCAGTTGTTTACTATTTCTACTTTAGTGTTTAGGGTTGCTAAGTATGGTTTGCATAGTATTATTAACCATTTTTCTGTTGAACATAGGTTGCATCTTTTTGAAATGTTGTTGTATGGTGATGCCCTTTTTATGATTTTCCAGGATATGTTATAGTTTATTTTTTTGTCTTTGAGTCTCCAAATATATTTGCTCAGTTCTGTTTGGTTTTGTATTTTTCTTTGTTGAATGACTGTTTATGGTTTGCGTATCTGGTTTTGAAGTGATTTTCAGTGATCCCTATGTATGTTTCTTTTTTTCATTTTCTGATGTCTTTTTCATTTTCTGATGAAAAAGAAACAGAAAATCACTTCAAAACCAGATACGCAAACCATAAACAGTCATTCAACAAAGAAAAATACAAAAAACCAAACAGAACTGAGCAAATATATTTGGAGACTCAAAGACAAAAAAAATAAACTACAACATATCCTGGAAAATCATAAAAAGGGCATCACCATACAACAACATTTCAAAAAAAGATGCAACCTATGTTCAACAGAAAAATGGTTAATACTATGCAAACCATACTTAGCAACCCTAAACACTAAAGTAGAAATAGTAAACAACTGCAGGCACAAATGGAAATCGTTGTCAGCAAACGCACCCTGAACTGTAAACAACCCCAAAAAAACCGAACATTACGTGCAGCCAACCCGCACGTGCAAACAGTGACATCAGGCCATATAACACCGGCAGTAGGCGCCCCCCAAAACCATCCTGACGAGAGCGCTGGCTCGAAACAGATCTGTTGGTTTTTAAAACTTCCTTTTATCATCCTTTTTTAACAGATGTTGCTCCCCAAGTTGAGCACTTTCAGATTTTTATTAGGCGTTTTAGCAGTATTTTTTGATAATAGCTCCTTATGTTGAGCACTGTGGCCTGGTGAATTTCAAAATGGAGGAAATTAATTTTAGACAATCGACAAAAAAAATATACCATTTTCCAACCCGCAGTTCTACTTAAAAAGATTAATAGAACAAACTGAAAAATTCGTACGAAACATGAGATGGAAAGCATTTTTCTTCCTGAATCCGAATGCAAAAAAAGAGGACAAAAACACATATGACTTCAAATCATGGCGATCTCCACCAGCCATAGATGAAATGAAATCTTTTGAGGATAAAATGAAAAGAATGATAGCCAACATAGAATTAAAAAAATCAAACAACGATTTCCAAACATCATTAAAAAATGAAATAAAACAAATACAAAATGATAAAAAAATATTCGTGAAGGCTGACAAAACCAGTAATTACTACAAAATGGAACCAAACGAGTACTCACAACTTCTGATAAAAAACATTCAAAAAACTACAAAAAAAAGCTGATAAAAAAACCATACACAACATCATCCGAAAAAAAGAAAAAAAAACTCGTACACCACATGGATCTAGGTGACAGGGTGGAAACAACTGCAATAAAAGAAGCCTTCATAACCCTTAAAGACCATAAACCCAATTTCCACAACAACCCAACATGTAGACTAATAAACCCATCTAAATCTGAACTGGGCAAAATAAGTAAGAAAATCTTAGAAAAAGCCATAAAAAACATAAAATCAAAACACTGAATACAACCTCTGGAAGAACACATATGAAGTTATCCAATGGTTCAAAAACCTTAACAAACAGAAGAACACAGTATTCATCACATTCGACATAGTAGACTTCTACCCATCCATAGACGAAGAGCTACTCACTAAAGCTCTGAAATTTGCTAAAAAACACACACATAACAGGGTCAGAAATGGAAATCATTTTTTCACACCAAGAAAACTTTACTCTACAGCAGAAATGATACATGGATCAAGAAAACAAATAAAAAACTCAACATTTGATGTGACCATGGGATCGTATGACGGTGCCGAAACATGTGAACTAGTCGGACTGTTTATACTATCCAAACATCCAAAAGCAAACTCGGAAAACAAGTCGGACTGTACAGAGACGACGGCCTCGCCGCGCTAAACAACAACAATCCAAGAACCATTGAAAACAAGAAAAAAGAAACTATGCAAAATTTTCCAAAACCATAACTTAAAAATCACCATCGAAGCAAACAAAAAGGTAGTGAACTACTTAGACATAACACTTGACCTCAACAACCACATATATATAAACCATACAAGAAACCTAATGACACACCCATTTATGTAAACATCAATAGCAACCACCCACCATCTATACTAAAAAACCATACCCAATGGCATAAAAACAAGAGATTATCTAATCTGTCACATAATGAAAGAGTATTCAACAATGCAGCAGCAGAATACCAAGAGGCATTGCAAAAAAAGTGGTTACAGCTACAAACTACAATACAACCCAGATAACAACATGAACAAAAACAAAAAAAAAAAGCAGGAAAAGGAAAATCACATGGTACAACCCTCCATATGATGGACGAGTAAAAACAAACGTAGGAAAAGAATTTTTCAAAATTTTGACAGCATCCTTCCCAAAAGAACACAAATTGTCCAAAATATTCAACAAGAACACCATCAAACTATCATATTCATGCATGCCTAAACTTAAAAAATATAATTGATTCATCCAACAAAATGAAAAGCAACACAGCAAAGAAGGGTGAAGAAAGGAAATCCTGCAATTGTGCTAAAAAAGAACAGTGTCCCTTAAGCAACAAATGCCTCTATAACAACATTGTATACCAAGCCACTGTGACATCAGAAAAAATGAAAAAAAAACATACATAGGGATCACTGAAAATCACTTCAAAACCAGATACGCAAACCATAAACAGTCATTCAACAAAGAAAAATACAAAAACCAAACAAACAGAACTGAGCAAAATATTTGGAGACTTAAAGACAAAAAAAATAAACTATAACATATCTGGGAAAATCATAAAAAGGGCATCATCACCATACAACAACATTTCAAAAAGATGCAACCTATGTTCAACAGAAAAATGGTTAATACTATGCAAACCATACTTAGCAACCCTAAAACACTAAAGTAGAAATAGTAAACAACTGCAGGCACAAATGGAAATCGTTGTCAGCAAACGCACCCTGAACTGTAAACAACCCCAAAAAACCGAACAATTACGTGCAGCCAATCCGCACGTGCAAACAGTGACATCAGGCCATATAACACCGGCAGTAGGCGCCCCAAATTTATAATTATATCGAATAGGCATTTATTACTTGAATGTAACACCCTATTCCACGAACGTGCATAGTTCTCTTTCAAAGGTAAAGAAATGTTTCTACATAACGATCTTTCGTTAGAAAACTGCTGTTTCCCAAATACAATCATAGCCTGTTTCTACAAAAATACTTTGTATACACTTTACCCACCCAGACATATAAAATACCATTTTTATACAAGTCATATAAAACACAATATATTTTACTCGAATATTTATCCGTTTGAGTCGCTAGTGAGATCCAGAATCGGATCATTCGGATTTTAATTTGCACAGACAACGGATAAATCCCAAGTTTCCCATATAATAACTGCGATTAAGTTGGAGTAAATGCTTTAAGAACTTAAGTTGCATGCTTTCTATGATTTTGATATCTTCATAACCCCATATTTCACAGCCATATAATAGCACAGGTACAACCATCTTTTCAAATAGATCTAAAACAGTATTCACGGGTAATTTTTTGATTTCGAGCGACTTGGAGTAATGAAAACATTACACTTTGTGCTTGATCATGCCTATGTTTTTTTTATATTTATGAAATTTACCAGATATTTTTCTGATCACAATTGCAAGCAAAACAGTGTCATCAGCATACAAAAGCAAAAATAAACAAAGATAACTGCTTAAGTCTGCATCAGGAAGATCTAAATCAATATTTAACGAAGTACAATTGTGATCAGAAAAATATTGTTGAGGTCATTCAAAAACAAAGAAAAGAGAACCGGAGACAAACCGGACACACACACACACACACACACACACACACACACACACAGACGCACGCACGCACGCACACACAAACTAAAGAATCAAAATCGACAACCTACCCAGCAGAAGGCTCTTTAAACCAGTTCTGTTTCCAACCTTTTGTTTGAAATCAATACCATGACTAATGTACAAGACAATAGGAATGTATTTTCCAGATTTGTAAGACTGCCTGAGTTTGTGGGGGAACACACACACACACACACACACACACACACACACACACACACACATATGCACGCACGCACGCACGCACGCGCGCGTGCGCGCGCGCACACACACTCTCTCTCACACACACACACACTGCATTTTGACTACCCGCTGTGGTATAGTACATAGCGTTGGAGGCTGTGGGCTGGGGGTTGTGGGGTCAAATCCCATCAGTATATGTCGGATAATTCGACCAAGATCGCTCCTACCCAGAGTTCGGTGTCTGAGTGCTCAGCTAAGAGGATTGATGCCATTCAGTGGAAGGGGCGGGGGGCGGGGAGGGGGGGGGGGGGGGGGGGTTCATGAAGAGTCTTGCTAATCATCCACAACTTTGATGTTTAGTCCTATTGATTTCTATACTTTTGCACAAGTTTAAGCCATATAATTGCTCTACATACAACGGCAACTGTGTATCATTTGCGTCTACTTCCATCTTTATCTATCAGTCGACAAGGACTGGTCATCTGATTTAGGAGTTTCTGCCAACTCCTTTTGTCCATTGAGAGAACTGACGGGGCTGATTCTATGCTTTCTTTTATAGCGTATCTCCATTCCTCCACTAAAACGACTTTCATGTATAGATTTGTCGGTGTGTGGCCACTCGCTGGTCCTGGAAATGAGTGGTCTGCTCACGACAATCTGCACGTAAGTGTCCATGTTCCAGCTGTTCTCTAAAACCCAAACCAGCAGAAGGTTGCACTGTACCTGAATAATTCAGTTTCAGAATCTAAGCGGCACCTTTCTGCAGGGCACGTCTGGAAAGAACTAATAGAAGAGGAAGTTGAGCAAAGTATGGATCCTGCAGAAACTTTTACAGATATTCTTATAGAATGTGCCAAAGCCACTATTGCAACATCTTCTGAAAGCCTCAAATGCGGAAAACACTGCGGTTTAATTCTTACAAACAGCGGATTAACAATCATTGCGAACGGGCGCAGCGTTGCCTGTACTGCAGCCCATTAACTCCACACATTCATGCCCATCAAAGTCCTCGAACCAAATCATGGTATACTTTAACAATGAGCAAACCTCAGTCCATGCTGGCAGCAAACACGCCCCAGAGTAAAGTGTGGAAAGCAATCCAGAAAATGAAAGGGCAAACTCGGACCTTTCTATTCATCACCTCAATCTTGCAGACGCCCTGATTTCAGCCAAACAAGCTGTTGCCGAATTGTCTGCTTCTATTATTTAGAGCTCCTCCGTTAAGAAATCTACTGGTTGTTCTTCGAAAATGCAGACAACTGAAAAATCTGGCAGCAGCTTTCCTGCGTCACATGTTAAGACTACAATCTGCCTCTTTCACTATATGCAATGAAAGCCGCTCTTCAAAGCTTGTAGCGAGTCAGCTCATGGCTTGGAAGACATCCATTACCAACTTCTGAAACAGATCATGGAAAGTTATCTCTAGATTCTCTAAAAGTGTACACTGTTATCAGGACTATATGGTGCTGTCTGCCCTCCTTGCGGATAGCCCCCATTCCAGTTCCAATGCCTCAAAAGGACTTGACCAGTTCTGCCAACTTTCCGCGAGCGCCAGTGAAGAGGTTCCTTTGGGAATATTGAAAAAAAAAAAATTATTAACACTCGACCCCTGTGGAAGCTTACATTGATGCCATTCTGACCAAAGTGTTAAGTGATTTCCACGAGCAGGCCGACCGTTTATCAACTGACAATGTAGTTCATCTTGAAACCACCACCCCCAATGTTTCTATCAAGAAGCATCATGTTGTAGCTATCTTCTGTTTTCTTCAGGAGAAAGCCTACCACACCGCATAGGGATCTGGTATTGTCATGGATCTTCATGGTCTGAATGTTTGGGGCCATCAATGGATTCGACTCCTCTCAGGAGTGTTGAGCATCGCTCTTGTGTAGATTCTGTATGCAGAGACAGGGGGGGACCATCCTTCTCTAGCAATTCACTGAAACTTTCTCTGAACTAGGGTTTGAACCTCTTCTCTGAATCGACAAACTGCTCCAAGGGTGGTAGAGGACTGCTCTAAAGGCAGGTGGACACGGTGCTTCACACCTTCGGGTGTTTCTTTTCTTCCGAACCTTTTCTCTGATCCACAAACCTGGTTCATAACATCTTTTTCGACCGAAATTCTACACTAAATTTGAAGAGGACCCTAACTCAGTTCCAACCTTAGAAATCTTTAATGAAATGCAAACATTGATCTTGCTGTTGAGTATAATATGTCCAAATTTTCAGACGATCACAATGAAGTTTCCAATCCAGTGATCTGATTCTTTTTGATTCTTCCCTCTTATTGCGGACTCCGCTAGATCTTTAGCGTGCCCACACGCTTGCTTGTGTGTGTGTGTGTGTGTGTGTGTGTGTGTGTGTGTGTGTGTGTGTGTGTGTGTGTACATGCGTGCGTCCGTGCGTGCGTGCATGCGTGCGTGTGCGTGTGCGTGTGTGTGTGTGTGTGTGTGTGTGTGTGTGTGTGTGTGTGTGTGTTCTAAATTTTCGTTCTCCATAAGAATATTTACTAACGGCTCCAAATCTGAAATCTGAAGAAGTTGCTTCCATCGCTTTACAGCTCAACTCAAACCACGCTCCATCAGAGAGCTCCATTTACACTGCTGAGCGTTAGTTCTGACACTACAGATTGTGTCCGCGTAAAAACAAATAGACTGTCACATTCTCTCTGATCCACGTATCTCCTTTTTTCACCCGTACACCTCTTTGAAATCGGATTGTTACGACACAGTTTTTGCTTGGGCTCTGGTCATGTCAGCATTCAAAGCAATGAGATGGTTGATTAACTTGCCCAATGCCCTTAAGTAAATATAAAAAAAAGTGCAGTATCTCTTTCCCACACACTGACTTGAACTCCAAAGTCCAGATTTGCTCGTCAAAAAGAAATGGCGAGAGGGTGGGAACACGCAGATAGAAAATATACCTTTGAAACACCCGTCCAACAGCCCAAAGAGTTTTTACCCTCTGTCACCTGTGACCGCACAGAAGAATTTGTTTTGTGCTAATGATGTATACAGGCTACTCCTTTTTCACCCACTCACATCTTTTAAATGGTGAGGGAGTTCTATAGTGCATTCCTTGCAATGTGCCACTTGATATGGAACTTGTATATACATAGAGTGTTGGGACTTACATGATGTCAGCCATAAACACTTTACGGCGGATTCCTTGAAATTTGTACTCAGAGATGTTCCACCTGATGTGCTTGTTGAGGTCCTTGGAGAAGGTGAATATATTTCACCTGATCTTTGATCTTAGGAAGGAAGATTTTAGACAGTCTTTGAGCGTTTAGGAAAAATCTGGTTCACTGAGTTTTTTTTTCCTTTTCATTTTTGATTACAGTTACATAAGGAATAGACGTTCTGGGCAGATGGCATCCCTCTCATTGCCCTCGTGGCTGGCTGGGCTATATACCACATGAATGAATGAATGACCAGGACTGTGAGCGCTTCGTCACTATAGTCACTCAACTGGACCTTGAACATCGTGGCTCACAATGGCCTACAGTCCCAAGACACCCAAGTTGTGTGTATTCAAGAATCTTTCGCTTGTGTGTGTGTGTGTGTGTGTGTGTGTGTGTGTGTGTGTGTGTGCGTGCGTGCGTGCGTGCGTGCGTGCGTGTGTGTGTGTTTGTGTATGTAATATTCCACCATTTAACATACAGAAACACTTCATCCTAAAATTTTACCATTAAGTGTTTTCCGTAAGGTAGACGGTGGTTTGGTTATAAAGAACCAATGTATGCGAGCTATGTCTTGAAATGCAAAATGCTGACTCACGTGATTGCAAAACGAGGCACATTTCCTGTTTGGTTGGTGAATTATTCAAATGTGGGCCAGTGGGCATGAGCATCAGCAAACATGGAAAAAATGGGTACATATGTTAGACATGCTTTCAAAGGTGTGTGTGTGTGTGTGTGTGTGTGTGTGAGCAATCTGTCATTTGATCATAGTTTGTGCGAAACGATGACGTAATGACGGTTCGCAAGTCTTTGCTGATCAAGCATCCGTTTGATGACGTCAACAGAAAGAAGCCAGGACCCGTCAACATCGTGCCGAAAGATTCATCTGGATCGTAACGATGACGTCAGATATAGGCAGCTGAGCGATGTACGCCTCCTCTCGGCATGTTAATGTTGGTCGGGAAGGGGAGGGGGGGAGGGGGGGGGGGGGGATGTTTGGAAACGGTACTCTAGAGCAAGCTCTGTGTAGAGCCAATTGTGCACTACAGCTGGACAACTGTCCGTGAGCAGACACAATGGCCGTATTCCATGGGCAAATCAAGTACCATTGGCATGAGATGGACATTACCTGTTATTGACGCATGCTATTTGACGTAACGTTCCTGTGTCTTGTTTTTTTTTTTCCCTTATTTCAATTGAAATTTTGACACCTAGCACGTTTTAGACGTCTTTCTGACAATATTGAATCTTCGCGAGACGCCTTATAGTGTAAACGTTTGATAGATTTGAGTTTGAAAGTGATTTTTCAATGGGCACAAAATATACAACTATGCATTCTAATTCATTTTGATCTTTCACACACACACACACACACACACACATACACACACACACACACACATGCACGCACACACTCACGCACGCACGCACACACGCACGCACACACACACACACACACACACACACACACACACACACACACACACACACACAAACACGCGCGAGCGCGTGCGCGCACACACACACACAAACGTTTGCAATCAACATAAAATCTTACCTTGTTATTTATTGTGTTAATAGAAATACTCTGTTTTAGTGCTTTGGGTTACATTCTCATCCATGATGAAATGACATACATTTTCCCAGGAAGGTCTCATTTCTCTCTGTTGCTTATTTCCAACCCAGCTGCCAAGCAGGTCCGAAATCGTTTGAAAAGCTTCCTCCGTTTCAGACTATGTCGTTTGGAACCCTTCCATGTATTGACGACTACTTGTTTCACGATCACTCTGCAAGGTTGACGATAAAATCGAATTGCAAACGCAACGCATGCAGTCAGTGTAAATAAATATATACCACGACTGTGACGTCCCATTTGGAAGACGGCTATTTAGAGTTCATAATAATGCCAGCTTTCTAGAGAAAGAGAGAGAGAGAGAGAGAGAGAGAGAGAGAGAGAGAGAGAGTGAGAGAGAGAGAGAGAGAGAGAGGAGGGGAGGGGTGCGGAGGTGAGGGAGGAGGGAGGGAGAGAAAGAAATACGAATACGAATATTTATTTAGATTTAAGGCCATGGCCCCATACTGAAGGGGGCGGGGGGGGGGGGGGGGGGGGCATTTACACAATTGTACAATGCAACTTACGCCTAAGACATTATAGACAATGAACCTTTTCACTGCAACAATGAAAACATACATAGTAGAATGAAGTTAATGCACAACAGCACGCAATCTTTTTTGTGCTTTATAAATATACATAGCCGGATTGCAGATAATGGTTTCTTTTCTTGACGACAACAGTAAACCTTGAAATACATGGTTCAGTAAAATACTTAGATTGAATAAATTTGGTTGTAAGATCATGTAATACAGGACAGCACAACAAAAAAATTAACTTCATCCTCTTTGGCTAAACCACATAAACGGCACATAAATTCACCTTCGGCATGTTGTAGTATCTGAAACGATTGCAATGAAGGTTATATTTACATTCAATACACATGTTACATCAATACAAACATATTTTAATGCATTTACATATAACACTTTAACTAGAGCTATCAAGATCATAAAAAGTGCCATAATTCGTATATTTCAATATAAATTTATTACTCTATATCAATTGTTATTAAATGAAATATTGAAAAGTTGCAAGGGTATTTACCAATTACAATATAAACAGAGGCTATGAAAGGAAAACAGAAAAAAAAAAACCCGATCAAGGGAGGGAACCAATAGCCCCACACCACACCCCTGAAAGGGTGGGTGCAGGGTGCCTGGGCATGGTGGGGTAGGAAAAAAAAAAGGAAAAAAAAAAAAAACAAACAACAACAACAACAAAAAAAACAAAAAAAAGCAAAACAAAACAAAACAAAAATAATTCGTGCTCACAAAGTACTATTCACACAAATTTTTGCTTATTTGTCGATACATTACAGGAGCATCGGTGTATTTCGTGTGTGTGTGTGTGTGTGTGTGTGTGTGTGTGTGTGTGTGTGTGTGTGTTTAACATTTTACAGGGTGTCATGTCGACAATGGAATATTCTTATAGTGTTTCACATAGGGCAAGATAGGGTAGCCAATTTTTCAAAAAGACATGATAACGCATTTCTGTCATATGTGCATGTTTTTCTATATTGTACCTAAGCTTAAGTTCAGTTTTAAAAGCTGACAGTCTGGGTTTAACACTATTAATTCTGCAATTGTAAACAAATATTTCGCCCCACAATAAAATGAGATCAAATGATTGGTCTGTTTTTATGTTTTCATCGGTTCCAAACAAAACCCAGCTCAACATTAAATGACAATCTAATACTATTTTCACACTTTGTTTTTATGTAGATTTCTAATTCTTTCCAGAATTCTTGTGAAGTAGTGCAGTACCACAAATAATGATGTATACTATCTCTCTCCATTTGACAAAAACTGCATCTATCGCTATCCCTCAAGCCATTCTGTTTAGTATGATGTTGGATACAAGAATTCTATAACAAATTTTTCAGTTGGAACCACCTGAATTTTATTTCTTTTATTTTTCTTGCAATTTTCAATACGGTTTCCCAATCTACTGCGGTATGTAGCTTGAGTTCCCAATTCACAAAAGGCTTAATATCAAGTACATATAATTTATCGAGAAGTATATTATAGTAAATCTTAGCTCCTTTATTGACACTTGTTATGATTTTCAATAACTTGCAATTTTCATTCTTATGATTATTTTCAAATTTTATGTTTCTTTTCCTTGCATATTCTTTTACTGCACGGACACATCCAAAAGTGTAGAGGATTTTAATGACTTCCCACCTTTGTTGTCATAGCTTCATAACTTAAAAAATTGCCATTTTCGTCAATCATATCTCCGACGTAGAATATACCTTTCTCTGCCCATAGTTTGTAGAAAAAATGGGAATGGTTAATTTTGAATTTATCATTATAAAAACAGGTTCTGAAATAATTTCTTCGTTGTTATCTAAATCTACATGAATGCTCAGACTGTCATATGACTTAAATACGTCTTTCCAAAACTTGTTGCATTTACTGTACAAGAATCTCTTTGATCCAAAATATTTTATATTGTTAACTTCTGGACACTGAGTTACTAAAATGGTCTTCCACTTTGAATCATTATTTATTAATTTTCTTATCCAGGACAATTTCAGTGCTTGCATGAAAGCATAGATATTTGGTAATCCTATGCCCCCATTTTCAATATCATGTACTGCATATTTCGTTTTTATTTTGTCAGGCTTTCCATCCCAGACAAAATCAAAACACATGCTTTGTAATTGTTTTATAACATCATCAGGAGGGTTTGGAAGCAACAACCACAAGTATACAAGCTTTGACAAAATAAGAGATTTTAGGACTGCAACCTTACCTAATGGTGTGCACGTCCGTTTGGACCAAGTTTTGAACAACCTTTTCACTTCGAAAAGCTTATCTGATATATATTAAGCTCTATTAATTTTGAAAGGTCATTTGTGAACCATATTCCAAGAATTTTGAATTTTCTTGGATTCCACATCATGTGTTTTTCAACTAGGTACACTATTTTCGAGTCCTTCTTTTGTCCTAACCATACATTGCAAGTTTTTTCAAAATTTAATTTTAACCCTGAAATATTTTCAAATTCTGATAATGAATCAAAAAGTTTTTCATAAGATTTTTTTATCTCCTTGTAGAGTGAAAAACGTATCGTCTGCAAACTGGTTTATCTTGAACTCTGTTTCTGATATTTTTATTCCCTTAATTTCCTCATCGTTCCTGATTTTGCATGCTAATAACTCTACACATAATACAAATAGATATGGTGAGAGGATCCCCCCTTGACGGCACCCTCTTTTTACCGGAAAAGTTTCGGACATTTTGCCGTTAACAATTACGTGTGTTTTTAATTGTTATTAAAAAAAGTACAAATCCATTTACAAATATCTTCACCAAAACCAAAGCATTTGACGACTTTTACCCAAGTAATTCCAGTTAACTGAATCAAAAGCCTTTTCAAAGTCTATGGAAACTAGTAGTCCTGGTAAATTTTTGTGATCCAAATAGTATATCATATCATACAATGTTTCTCAAGTTATCCCCAATATACCTCCCCGATATGAATCCCGTCTGATCTTCATGTATCAATTTTGGCAAGACTGTTTTGATTCTGTTAGCTATGCATGTTGATCCTATTTTGTAGGTTACATTTAGCAATGAAATTGGCCTCCAATTATTGATGAATTCCCTAGATTTGTCTCCCTTGGGTAAATACTATTACCCCCCCCCTTCCCTTTGTGTTACTGACATTTCTCCTTTACAAAAACTCTCATTTAAAGAACGAGTAATAAAATCCCCTAGTTGTCTCCAGAAAAATTTGAAAAAGTTCACCGTAAATCCATCTGTGCCGGGACTTTTATCATTCTGCATATTTCTTAATGCTTCTGTTGCTTCTTCTTTTGTTATAAATCCCTCTAAGTTGTCAGATTCAGATTTGTTTAATGTTGGTATTGTTTCTTCTTTAAACTTATCCATATTGATATCTTGTGATTCACGTTCTTTAAAAGTTCTTGAAAAAAAGTTTTACTTTCTTCTAACATTTCATTGGTCTCTGATAAAACGTGGCCGTCGTCCTTCACAAGTTTTAGCATCTGCTTACTCACATAATGTCTGTTTTCAAGAGAACAAAAATACTTATTTATTTTCTCCCCTTGCAGTGCCCACCTTACTTTTGATCTCAACAGAATTCCTTCCATTTTAGACTTCCTAATTTCTGTCAACTGGGTTTTCTTTTCATTTAAGGCTGTTCTGTCTGCTTCGTTCAGATGCAGATTGTTCTCAAGGGACTGTATTTCGTGTTCTAAAGTTTGTTCAGCCTTTTTCAGGTCTTTATTCTTACTTATACTATATGTAATTGTTTTGGCCCTAATTTCCATCAGCAGCGTATCAAGAAATAGCTGATCTGATATTACAAACTGAACTTGATCATTTGGTATCTGTTTAAGTTTTTTCTCTGTCGTATGGTACAGCTGCATATTGACTTTTAACATTCTCTATTGTATCATTTATGGACTGTACATATGTGTAATCTTTTAATAATGTTGAATTAAATTTCCAAAGACCTTTTATTTTTTCTACCTCTTTAAAGGTAAATTCAACTGTAACCAGCGAATGGTCACTGCGGTATCCAAAAAGAATATCAGAGTTACTCACGTTTCCCACTAATCTTTCAGAAGCAATTAGATAGTCCAGGCGGCTTTGTTGGAGTGGATTCGATCTTCGCCAAGTGTATCTGAGAACTTCTGGATTAAACTCCCTCCATATATCTACTAGCTCAAATTTAGACATCATTTCAATTACTTCCTCCCTGGCTTTGGCGTTGTTAATATTTTTATAGTTATCATAATCTAAAGCTGGGTTAAGAACCAAATTCCAGTCACCAGCAAATAATATATTTGGATTACCAAGTTCTTCTATTTTATTTTGTACATCCTGAAAAAAAGCAGGATCGTCTCTATTCGGGCCATAAATATTCACTAATGTTAACTGTTTTCCCAACGTATTCAAAAGGACAATAACATAGTTTCCATTCGTATCCTTGATTGTTTTCTCTATTTTAAACTCAAAATTATTGTTGAATAAAATACCTACTCCCCTTGATCTACTATTATTGGAAGAAAATACACACTCATATCCCCATTCAGCTCGTATCTGGCGTTCTAATTTCTTCGTAAAATGCGTATCCTGCAGAAAATACACTGAGTATTGCTTTTGTCTCAAATGTTGAAAACACATCCCTTTTTTTTTCCAAAATTCCCAAGGCCCTGGCAGTTAAGAGACGATATTTTCAGGCTACCCATTATAATTTTGCATTTTTCTTTTATGTTTTATGCTCCTGATCAATGAAACATAGTTGTCAAAGATGCCATGATTGAACTCGGACAAATAGAACTTAATATACGAATAAACAAAAGGAAAATAATGTGTGTCACATCCTTTTGGTGCCAGTGGGTGACCGACGGACACGAGCACTAGAAACTGAAGCAACAGGACAATAACATTATGTCAGTTACTACTAAAAAAAAAAAAAAAAGAAACAGACAAAATGGTAAAATTGTCAAAAACTGATCAACACAAAAACAAAGTAAGCAATCAACAAACTGGAACCTTCCCGGTTAACTTCCGCAATCGGGAACACAGGACAGATACATTTTTTCTTTCCCTCTTTTTTTTTGGTCATGTGCCACAAAAACAACACTACCAACATGACGGAGAAAAGAGGTATTAAGGGAGTTGGGGGGGGGGGGGGGGGGGGGGGGGGGGGGGGGGGGGTGGGAGGGGGGGGGTTGGAGGTAGTGAGAAGGGTACTGATGATGACGAGGGCGCGGACAACGTCATGTGTTGTCTTAAAGAATCTATATTGTAAGAATCTATCACTATGATCAACATGATCGTGCCAGTTTTGCCGTCTACAATCAATAATTCTGTCTTTAAAACAATTAAAAAATCCAGATATGTTTTGAACGCCTTGATTATCCCAAACAAACCCCAAACCATATGAATTCAAACATAGTCGCACACTAGAAGCCCATGTTTTCTTTCCATTATTATCCAAGAACATCAACATTTTGTATGCCTTAAAGGGTAACCTATCTTCATGCATTCTAGTTAACTTCAGCCAATATTTAATACATTTTACGTAGGAGTTCAAGTAAATTGGATATCTTCCAAATTCTCCATAAATCATATCATTTGGAGTTCTCATATCAACATTTAAGAAACGCTTCAATGCATACAGGTGAACTTTCTCTATGACCATACTTTTTTCGAAAGCCCAGATTTCAGCTCCATACTGCAGAATTGGTTGAACTTGTGAGTCAAACAGCTTCGTAAAAATACTAAATGAAATACAGTCCAATTTGTACAAAATATGAAGAATAACTACAATTGCTCTCTTTGCTCTGTTTGCGATATCTGACAGGCATAATTAAAACTGAGTTTAGTTGTAAAGTATAGTCCTAGATATTTATACGCATTCACTACAACGACTCTCTCGTTTCCATAGGTCCATCTCTCAACTTCTGCCAAGTATCCACCCTTACGAAAAACAACAATGTTAGTCTCTTCATGTTAACATGTAATTCAAGTCCTTTGGCTGCAGAGTATAAAGAATTAAGTTGACATCGGAGACCAATTACTGTCGTGGACAATAATACAATATCATCAGCAAACAGCAAAATAAACAGTTCTAAAAAAATCAAAAGTTACTCCATGCCTACCATTTTCAATTATTTCCAGGGCTAGCTCGTTTATGAACAACGAAAACAACACGGGGCTAGAGACATCACCCTGCTTAACACCACGAGAACACATAAAAGAATCAGATAATTTTGCTCCTGATCGTATTCTTGCTTTCACTTCACTGTACATATTTTTTATGCAACGAAATAATTTACCTTTAACTCCATTTTTGATCAAAATAGGCCATAAAAGTTTACGAGAGATTGAATCAAAAGCCTTTTCAAAATCAACAAAGGCAACATATAACTTCTGATTATTTACAAACTGTTTTTGTACGGCAGCTAGTAGCGTAAATATATGGTCAATTGTTGAGTAACTTTTTTTAAACCCAGCTTGATGTTCCCCAGTTATATCATTCAAGCGTACCCATTCACACAACCTACTATTAATAACAGAACTGTACAACTTACTACAAATATTACTCAAAGAAATACCCCTGTAACTGTTCACATCATTGACTTCCCCCCTTTTAAATAAAGGCAGAATTATAGATTCTTTCCAGCCATCAGGATATATTCCAGAACCAAACAGAAAATTGAATAGCTTTATTAAAAAGTTGAAACTACTTTCTCCAGAATTCTTAAAAAAACTCACCAATCATACCATCTGGTCCAGCAGGTTTACCATTTTTCAATTTCCGTACAGCAAGTAATATCTCCTCTTTAGATATTGGTCTGTCAAGCAGACAAACTTCCTCTCTCCGTCCTCATCTGTTAACGTTTCCTCCATAATGACACTCTCATCATTGTCTTTTTCTAGCAAACTTCTGAAATGTTGATACCATCCATACATAGGAATATCATTTGAAGGTTGTGATCTCTTTCCAGATATTTTATGAACATGTTCCCAAAAAGACTTCTGGCTCTGAATGGAATTCATGAGTTAATTCAACAAGCTATCATTATATTCTTTCTTTTTCCTTTTGTTTAAATCTTATATTCACGCCTTGCAATACAAAACTCAATTCCATCTTCTTTATCTAACGTTTTATTAAATTTTCTGAATAGTCTACGCATTTTACATTTATATAGTTTACATTCCTGGTCATACCAATGTTTTGAGTAATGTTTTTTGTTTCCTGGTATTCTTTTCACCATACATACAGCTTGATCTTTAACAATTTTATTGAACTTATTTATTGCGTCGTTGACATCCACATGTATTAGATCTTCAGCCGCTACTATCTGGTTCTGTACATCTTCTAACTGCATGGAAAAAATAAACTGCTCAGCGTAATCTTGGTTCCAACAATATTTAACAATAAATTCATTATTTTGAACACGCATATTCATGTTGGAATACATCTTTTCACTCTGGACATTTATGCATAATACAAGGGGTAAGTGATCAGATTCAAATCTTTCTAGTACTCTCAAAGTTAACTGGTTACTTAATAAGTCAAAAGGTCTACAGATGCTAGGAAATAATCGTTTACACTATTACTTGTGTCAGAAATGTATGTGAAACGACCCTCTGAGTCGTCATTACATACACCATTTAAAATACATAATCCTAACACAGAACACATGTTAAGAATTTTCTTTCCGTACAAGTTGAGTACTCTATCTTGGGAAGATCTCACCATTTCGGGACTTTTGTTGTTATCGTGACATACATGTAGATCACGTTCATTAATAATTTCCGGGGACAGGTTAGATGTCCTTGCATTAATATCACCACAGAGCAATATATCAGTATCACCTAAAGACATCACATTGTTCACAACACACTCTTCTAGCAAGTCAATGCCATTGTCAAAACTATTTAAAGAGTAGTAAGGTAAATTTCAGGAGGAACGTATGTACAAGCCAGTAAGGTTGTTTTTTTCAAGACCAAAAAATTCTTTATTAAGCACAAATAAAATCAAATAAGGATTCTCACAATCATTACGACGCACATACGGAACTAATCTTTTATGTACCAAGCAAATTATCCCCCCTGAGCATCTTCCATGTCTTGTAAGCTTAACCGCTGCCTTTACGTACAGATTATGATTTTGGAAAATAGTCGATTCAAATTTTTCTACAAACGTCTTTACTAAACAAACAACATCAAACGAGGAAACAAATTGAATAAAACACCTATCTCCTAATTTGTTTGACAATCCACATATATTCCAATGAATAAAAAATATGTTTTTTTACAAAACCATACACACTCGCCACATTCAGACCAGAACAGGAACCGCTCTCAGTTGTAAATTCATACCACCATCTCTCACTTCTCCTGACCCTCTCGTAACACTGGTTTGCTGTTCACCCGTCCCAAACGACTTACAGGAATCATTCACACATCTGTTTTTGTCTTTCCTATCCAGAATTACATCGTCACCATCTTTGCTATTACAATTTCTACATTCACCTTTGCTACTTTTACTTATATATAGTTGTTACAGTTACTACTAACATTTTTACATGCAGGATGAGTAAATGATCAGCTTTATTCTCACAATTGCCGTTGATGTCTATAGCATTCAGATTCTCACAGTCATCACCGCTGTTTATTTCAGACATATTCAGACATTCACCCCTACCACCAGTTTCTGTCATCATCACTCACTCCGTCCCCTTTACATTCTCCCCCACATTATTTCCGTGCAACATTCGCACACGTTTCAACCTCAACGTCATCATTGCAGGGTGGACGAACATCAACATGCGGTTGGTTGACATAGTGATCACTGATCTCAAACTTCCCTTTTTTCACACACAGCACATCAACAAGGCTATATACACATTCAGCCTGATGGCTGGAACAATCCGTGCACAAATCGCCAACACTGACATCAGGCACGGGATTTGTATCACACGTTTCTTGTACACAAAAACAGTTCACAACATTGTTCTTCGTGCCCCCTCGTGACACAGAAACACACTTGGCAAACGGTGTCATCTTATCTTTGAAACCAGTTAAATTTTGAGACTGGAACATTGTCACCGTTTGGGGCGGGCCACACCATTATCCAAGCAGGACAAGATTATCAATTTTGAGACTGGAACATTGTCACCGTTTGGGGCGGGCCACACCATTATCCAAGCAGGACAAGATTATCACTGTCATCCAGCCCGTATTTTTGCCATCAATGACGAGGTGGTCATATAACATGAATGCCTTTTTGTCCTTTGACCTTGCAGACTTTAAATGAGTTGAAAGTTCTTTTTTCCGGAATTCCCTTACTTTCAAAGAAAAGTCTTCCCCGATGAAGATGTTACTCCCCTTCAGTTTCCGTTTGGCACGCAAAATCTTGTCCTTATCTTTGAAAAAAGTACAACGGGCAACAATGGGAGAGTCGGGCTTTTAATTAAGGTGATGGACCCTATCAAACACAATGTCATCACTTAACTCAAGTTCATCAGTGATCATGTCCTTCACCACACACATCCTCAGTCTTGCCAGCTCTCGTTCTTCTTCCGGGGAATACCACGAATGATTAAGCTATTTCTTTTTTTGACCTACCCTCCAAATCATCTACTTTCTTATCCAGAGATTCCACTTTTGCACTAAGTTTCTCATTTTCACACTTTCATCTTGAAATTTTCTTGCTTGAGGTCAGAAATTTCATTTTATCAAACTAGAAACATCTCCCTGTAAGGAACCACACATGTCTTTCATGTCTTTCATTTCACCACACATATGATCGAACTTACAGTTCAGTCCGTTCAATAAGACCATCACCTCGTTCAGGGAAGCCATTACATCCTTCATGGAGGGGTCCAGAAGTGCTGACGCCGCGGGGGTAGATCCCTGACCACAGATACTGTAGTAGTAGTACTTTCATTTTTACGTCTTTTCACAAAATTGTGTGATATTAGACGAGAGAGAGAGAGAGAGAGAGAGAGAGAGAGAGAGAGAGAGAGAGAGAGAGAGAGAGAGAGAGAGAGAGAGTATGCGTGTGAACATAGGTGTGTGGAAGTACACGCAAAATATGGAATAATTACTACTTATAACATTATAGTAAATATCTAACAGGAGGGTGGTGTTTTTTTTCGCGCCGGTGGGCTCTGCAGTCATGAAATACGGGCTGGTACACCATGGGGACGCTGCTTTAAGGCTGTTATGAGTTGCATGCTGTAGTCTGATTTACCTCTGTTCTGGAGCAGTTATGTCCCTTGATATCTTAATGGAGCGTCCTGCGCGTGCCTGTACCCATCGTCAACACAGCCCAGGCCTCCAAGGGTGGTACTGGACTGCTCTAAAGGCAGGTGAAGACAGTGCTTCTCTGTAACTTTGAAAGCAAAATCAATATCAGAAAAAACATCAGTCACTGTCATGCCTAATAAACATGGTAAGTATGCCTTAAGAGTCACACAATCAAATAAAACGTGGGCTCTCGACACGTTTGCCTTACCACATACGCATTTTGTTCCTGCACACTATATTTCGTTCTGAATGCGTCGAGTTTCAGTCTATAAAATACTGAAACAAAGTTTCTGTACTGATACATATCACGAACCTGCAGGTGTTCAATGCCTTCAACCTGATCAAAGCTGAGAACATGGCTATTTCGAGCATTAACCCGCAAATAAGGGATGTTCTGGTTGTTTCTAAAAAAAAGTCCCAAACCACTTGTTTTAAACACTTGATGACACTACTCAGTGTAAAGTCAAGGGGACAGAAAGTCAAGGGGACAGAAGTGACTGTGCACTCATTTCAGTTTTGGCTCCCTTTTTGGCAGATCTGTCAGCGAATTCATTGCCCAAAATTCTACAGTGGGAAGGGACCCAGAAAAAAAAAGTTAAATCGGTTCCCTTGCACATCAAAATATGAATTAAATAACATATTTCTTTTAAAATAAAGTTTCAGAATTAGAACTGAAAAACTTGATAGATTGTAGTGCTGACATCGAGTCGACACATAACAATACTTGCAAGATTGATTGCGGTAAATCAATTAAATATGTCAAAGCCATTAGTATAGCTACCATTTCGGCGACTAAGATAGATCGATTTTTCCTATTGAATATGCTTTATCTACTTTAAGTGATGGAATAACAAAGCAGATCCAGCGTCTTTGTTCTTTGTCAATGATCCATCCGTATATACCTTAAGATGGTTAGGATACTTGCTTTGCATATGCATCTTTGCTGAATATGACAAGATATGCGGGTGATCAGCTTTTTTAGCATCAGTGTCATTGAGGCTAAATGTTGCCGTGTTTCTTTCCCAGCTTGGGATTGGATCAGTATGAGAAATCTTTGCCAAAGAGTCGAGGATCAAATCAGTTTTCTGCAACAAATGGGCAGAATACGAGCCAATAGTTGACAAGCAGGAAATTTTTTCGCTCGTTTGGGGTAATCCGTAGATGGATTTAAAGAGATTTCTGTTTCATTAACACCTTTTATAGCTGTACATTTCACAACATATTTTGCCAAAGTGAGAGTTCTGTATTCGTTTTAAAGGCAAAACATCAATTTCCGAAAATGTCCCTACTGTAGAAGCATGTACAGGGATTCCCAAGCATAATTTAAAAGCCTTGCTATCGACACTTTGCAGTTTTTGCAACAGATATTTAGGAGCACAAAAGAAAGCTTCTTGAGCATACGACAGCTTAGAACGAACGAGTGATATTGCTAGATGTTTCAATGTTTTTACATCCTGGTACCAGCTTTGCTTGCTTAAGATTTTCAAAAAAATTAAACTTTTCCTAGCCTGGTCTCGTCGAGTAGATCCTACACACTGCAAGTCGGGACTGGCGCAGGCTGTCCTTCGTGCCAGGTCCAGGGTTCAGCTCCACGTCTCCGCAACGCCGTAACAAATTCCGTACACAAGTAAAGAGAATAACAATCTAAGGGTTACACCGTCTGTCCGTGTCCTCAACTTTAACATGGCCACTCTCATGGCGGCTTTAAATTTCGCTCGCTTCAACATGAAGGATGCATATACAGCAGCGAATACTCCACATGCCGGCCTAAACTTGAGGGCATCTGAAGGCATGGTGGCTAACACAAATACTGACAATCCACAGAATACAGTTCTTTCTTTAACCAGCGCAAAACGACGGAGAAAGAGAGAGAGACATGAAACTCAACCTCTCTACTTCGTGTACCTCGACACTCCCCCAAGAGAGAGAGAGAGAGAGAGAGAGAGAGAGAGAGAGAGAGAGAGAGAGAGAGAGGGGGGGGGAGAGAAAGAAAGAGATTCACAGACATACTCACAGACTCACAGACAAACTAACAGACAGATTCACAGAGAGACTCAGAGAGAGAGAGAGAGAGAGAGAGAGAGAGAGAGAGAGAGAGAGAGAGAGAGAAACTCACAGACAGACTCACAGAGTTAAAGGCAGACAGATAGACAGATAGACAGACTCACAGACAGACACAGACAGACAGACTCACAGACAGACTCACGGACAGACTCACAGACAGACCCCAAGACAGACTCCTAGACAGACTCACAGACATACTCACAGACAGACTCACACACAGACACAGAGAGACATAGAGGGCAGGGACTGTGTAGCCAGGAAAAAAAAAGATAGATTGTTAACGGAAAACGGCTTAACGAACCGTTCAGAGCAGCCAAAGTAGATTCATTGTGCCACCAAACGAAATGGGACAAACATGATGTCAAGGTGTTGCTTGTTCCATTCGTTCGACGCCACAGTGATCTGGCGTTCGCTGCCATCTTCGGTCACCCCCCCCCCCCCCCCCCCCCCCCCCCTGAAACCGAGTGATTCAGGCATGTCTGTCTACCTGTTGAGTATCTTCTCTTGTTTTATTCACTAAGTTCTTTCCGTCAACAGATTATCTTCTCTTTCCTGTGGCTACTCCGCCACTACCAGAAAAAAAATATCATGCTTATTTGAAGTAAAGTGAGCTGCAGAGCGTGTAAAGGGCCTTAGTAGGTTGCTTGCTTGTGTCCCTTTACATACCTGTGCGTGTTGTTTATCTGCTCATGCCAAGTTCACGGGAGGTAAGTCCGTTATTAGGTCACTATGGGTCCTGGACTAGGGCTTTGATGACGGCATACATGCTTTCAACATTGTGTTTCCTTTCTTCACTGTTTCATTTTTTCTTCTGTTCTTCCTGACCTAGTTTCTGTCCTTCCTGGTTACCTTCTTACTTTCTTTTGCCTTTTCCTGTTCTTTCTGTCTTTCCTCTCTGTATCCTGTCATTCTTTCGTCTTTTCTTAGGCTGCTTCCTTAAATTTATTTCATTTATTTATCTATTTACTAGCAGGGGCACCCGGCGTTGCCCGGGATATGGACATTCTTTGCGATACTCACGTGACGGCAAACATGTATTAATTGTTTTGATTTACAATCAATCCCCCCCCCCCCCCCACACACACACACACACACATCTTTCCACCCCCATTCCCCCACACAAATACACATTCCCTCTCTGTCTCTCCTTCTGTGTCTCTCTCTGTGTCTCTGTGTCTCTCTCTCTCTCTCTCTCTCTCTCTCTCTCTCTCTCTCTCTCTACATACATTCTATTGTTTTACCGCCTGCCTCTGGCCCCTTTCCTCTGGATCTTCCCTAGCACGTCGAGATGCTTCTCTCGCTCGATTTTCCGCCTGCACTCTGTTTCCATTCCCATCTTCTTTTTGCCTTAATTTTGTAGGAATAGACTTTGTACAGAAGTAGTTTATTTAGGTTTTGCTTGAGTTAATCAACGGGTCTGTGTCTAATGTAAAAATAGTGTATCAGGCTTTGCACTGTACATTCATTTTTTCTGGCCCCTCTCATTCCTCCCTTTTCATCCCCGTACCCTGTCCCATCCATGTTGCAAAATTACTTACCGTTACTGGACATACGGGTACCGAATTTTATCGATAACGGTGTAAATTTAGAAAATAACGGTTTTTTAACGGTCAATGTTAAGTTTTGGTTCGTAAAATTTGCATAACATTGTTCAGCGCTTAAAACTGTACATGCACACGGAATTTCATCAAGAACGGTGTAAATTTAGAAATTCAGAAAATAACGGTTTTTAACGGTCAATGTTAACTTTCGGATCTTGAAAATTGTATATCATTGTTTAGCGTTTTAAAACTGCACATTTATATCGAATTTTCTTCAAGAATACTCTAAATTTATAAAATAACGTTTTTTTAAACGGTCAATTTTAGATTTCGTTCGTAAAAGTTGTATATCATTTTTCGGCATTTAAAACTGCACATGTATACCGAATTCATCAAGAACAGCCTAAATTTTGAAAAGAACGGTT
>JADBJO010003168.1:197500-200000 GCA_016801955.1 Conus betulinus | reverse complement strand
CCCCCCCCCCCCCCCCCCCTTCCCCTTAAACTGCAAAATTCTGTCTTTCAAAGTGATCTCTTCTGACTGAGATGAAGTTTAATCTTTGCTCCGTTCCCAGTTGGCTGTAAAAGGCCTCTGATTGCAGGTCTTCTGCTCATTTCTGCTTTTGCGTGTCCTGCATCAACATGTGAGCGTTTCAAACTTGTGTTTTGCGGCAACCACTGTTTAAACACATGGAACTTTCTAAACCAAAACGTTAATCCTTTCGGGTGGTTATCCAAAGGCAGTCGCTTCCATTGGCTGTGTCTCTTAGGTTTCCACGTTTTCATTTGTAGATGACTTTGAGTCTATCAACTTATTTAAAATCCTTATTTTTCTCTTCACTGAGTGTTCTTGTTTGTCTATTTATTTGTTTCCTAAACACTTTTCATACATGTCGGAAGGGTCTACTCGATTTTCGACTTTCCTTTTTCCTTTCATGGACGTGTTTCTTCCCAGCACATGACTAGGATCCAGTAGCTAGCCTGTCATCTCTTCACAAAACGAAACAGGCATCATTTGCTGGTCCAGCTGATTTCCCCTTTGGAAGAACGATAAGTCTAGGACAGCACTCACTGGGGATGGATTACCTCTTATGGCCCTTTCTCCTTAACTGCAGCGTTTCTTTTGAATTTTCTGCATTTTGATTAGGATGGGTTTTGATCATTGCTACACTTTCTAGAATCAAAGGCATCCGGACACAGGTTACATTATATTCTCTCTCTCTCTCCTCTCTCTCTCTCTCTCTCTCTCTCTCTCTCTCTCTCTCTCTCTGTCTGTCTGTCTCTGTCTGTCTGTCTGTCTGTCTGTCTCTCTCTCTCTCTCCTCTCTCTCTCTCTCTCCTCTCTCTCTCTCTCTCTCTGTGTGTGTGTGTGTGTGTGTGTGTGTGTGTGTGTGTGTGTGTGTGTTTTTGCATTCTTGTACATGTAGCACGTTGCGAGCCCTTCAAGCTTGTGCAGTGGCTTTCAATGCAACGTGGTTTTAACATGTTTGTATAGGGATACTTACACTTAAAGGTGTTTGAAAACGGTTGCCAACAGTCCCAGTGAAAACCACCTGAGTTATGTACACTGGGGCCATGTCTTTTTCCTTGTGCCATGGTTAATGGCACTGTCATTGACACTGGGCAATTTTTTTTCCTTGCGCCATGGTTAATAGATCTGTCATTTACACTGGGGCAATTATTTTTTTCTTGTGCCATGGTTAATTGCACTGTCATTGACACTGGTGCAATTATTTTTTTCTTTTGCCATGGTTAATTGTACTGTCATTGACACTGGGGCAATTATTTTTTTCTTGTGCCATGGGTTAATTGCACTGTCTACTGGGGCAATTGTTTTTTTCTTGTGCTATGGTTAATGGCACTGTCATTGACACTGGGGCAATTATTTTTTTCTTGTGCCATGGTTAATTGCACTGTCATTGACACTGGAGCAATTTTTTTTTCTTGTGCCATGGTTAATGGTACTGTCATGTACACTGGGGCCATGGTGTTTTTCCCTCGTGCCATGGTTCATGGCACTGTCATGAACACTGGGGCCATGACTTTTTTCTTGTGCCATGGTTAATTTCACTGTCATGTACACTGGGGCCATGGTGTTTTCCCCTCGTTCCATGGTTAATGGCACTGTCATGTACACTGGGGCCATGGTGTTTTCCCCTCGTGTCATGGTTAATGGCACTGTCATGTACACTGGGGCCATGGTGTTTCCCCCCTTGTGCCATGGTTCATGGCACTGTCATGTACACTAGGGCCATGACTTTTTTTCTTGTGCCATGCTTAATGGCACTTGCGCAGTCCTCAGTTCTCTTTTGACTTAATGTAAACTGCAGCTGCCTTTGACCCCAGAAGGATTGGACTTCGCGCCAGATTCTCAATTACAATATGGTTTGGTTTCAGTTTGACGAAGGAGGCATCACTGGGCATTGGTTAGTCCATATGCGCTATGTCACAACTGCTAAGTCGTGAGGACCACAGAAAGCAGAGTTTACAGCCGGACGGGTCAGTGCACAGGAAGAACTAAAAAGGAAGGACAGAGGAAGAAGGTCATTAGGGCAAGAGGTTGCCTGGTCTGTGGCATTGTCTCAACGCTGTGATCCAGGCTACAATACCTAGTAAACACAGTCTGCGCTGCTACCACAGGTGTGTATGTGTGTGTGTGTGTGTGTGTGTGTGTGTGTGTGTGTGTGTGTGTGTGTGTGTGTGTGTGTGTGTGAGAGAGAGAGAGAGAGAGAGAGAGAGAGAAAGAGAGAGTGTGTGTATGTGTGTGTGCATGCGCGCGCGCGCGCGCGCGCGCGCGCGCGCGCGCGCGCGCGCGTGTGTGTGTGTGTGTGTGTGTGTGTGTGTGTGTAAAAACAAAACAAACAAATAGATACTGATCAAACAATATGATTAAAAACGAACACAAAAAAGATATTATAAATCACCATCATAATTACGTGCATACATGAATAGTGTCTCCCACAACGCATTGACACA
>JADBJO010003168.1:187500-190000 GCA_016801955.1 Conus betulinus | reverse complement strand
AATTCAGCGGTGTCATTGTGTACGTCATCTCATTGTCCGTCTCTCTGTTCTCTTTCTGTCTGTCTCTCCTGTTATCTTTCTGTCTGTTTCTCCTATTCTATTTCTGTCTGTTTTGCCTGTTTCTCCCCCGTCTGCTGCTTGTCAGTCTGTCTGTCGCTGGATAGTGTGCGTGTGTGCTCTCTAACTTTCGCCACCCTCTGTCTTCCCACGATTTCTTTCAGTGTCTGTCTGTCTGTCCGTCTGTCTCTCTCAAGTACAGGCGCACTTGTGTGTGCGTGCGTGCGTGCGTGCGTGCGTGCGTGCGTGTGTGTGTGTGTGTGTGTGGTGTGTGTGTGTGTGTGTGTGTGTGTGAGAGAGACTTTTCGTCATCCACTGTCTTCTCACAATTTCTTTCAGTATCTGTCTGTCTGTCTGTCAGTCTCTCTCTCTCTCTCTCTCTCTCTCTCTCTCTCTCTCTCTCTCTCTCTCTCTCTCTCTCTCTCTCTCTCTCTCTCTCTTCTCTCTCTCTCTCTCTCTCTTTCTCTCTCTCTCCTCTCTCTCTCTCTCTCTCTCTCGGCCTTTTTCTTCTCTCTCTCTCTGTCTCTGTTGTCTCTCTGTCTCTTGCTCTGTGTTTCTTCTGTGTTTTCTCTCTGTCTCTCTCTCTCTTCTCTCTCTCTCTCTCTCTCTCTCTCTCTCTCTCTCTCTCTCTCTCTCTCTCTCTCTCGTTTAAATCAATACTGATGGGAACTCTCTCTCTCTCTCTCTGTCTCTCGTCTGTCTCTGTCTGTCAATACTGTCTGTCTCTCCTTCTCTCTCTCTCTCTCTCTCTCTCTCTCTCTCTCTCTCTCCTCTCTCTCTCTCTCTCTCTCTCTCTCTCGTGTAAATCAATGCTCTCTTCCGCAATATTATTGGTTTGACGTCTATGATATGCGGCACATGTCGTCCCATTATAGAGGATCACAATTGACTGCTTCTATTTGTGCCATACGATTCATTAGTGCACATTGAAAACTAGTCGGATCCGTCTCTTACGCCACATTGGTCACTTTACATGTCGGGCATGCGTGGTCTATTTAACGCTACCTTTTATTGTTCTAACGAGTGAGCGCGCGCGCGCGCGCGCGCGCGCGCGCGTGTGTGTGTGTGTGTGTGTGTGTGTGTGTGTGTGTGTGTGTGTGTGATATAATACATATATATTTCGAGGTCTTGCGACCTCTTCCTCAGTGGGACCTTTAATGACGAAATTTATCCTGCCATGCAGATTGATACGTCATAGATGAAACTACGTCATGGGTTAAGAGATCGACAAAAAATCACAGGCCGTGTTACACAAGGAAAACATTTCATAGGATATATATATATATATATATATATATATATATATATATATAGAGAGAGAGAGAGAGAGAGAGAGAGAGAGAGAATGAGGATGAATGATTGTTTATTCATATAGGCCTCAGCCCCCTCATGAAGGGGTAAACGTCTAGTTGTTTCCTGAAACACACCAAAGAAATCAGCGAACACTGTCAATATCCCATGCAACCATGTTAAATCAAATCCTGTGCCTTGTGACAATCATCACACGACAGAAACCCAGCATTTCTTTCCACTGTGGTCAAAAAGGAACTGCAGTTTATAACCCTGGAAGACCATTTCAGGATGATCTACCGCAAGTAATTTGAACAATTAGCTAACTGCTCAAACATAGCTGTTAACATGTTATGTATCCTCTTCAAGATCTCCACATACTACTATTTCATTTAATGTTTTCAGAGACGATCCAGAAAAAAGACGTCGTAATTAAATCAAACTTTGTAACTTGTCTAGGCGACTTGTCACCATGCTTCGATGAATGTAACAAAATTGTTTTCATTTCAGACAAGAACACAATTTTTTTCAATAGATCTGATCAAAGTAAGATTTGGTTTTAAATTTCAATCAGGGAATCTACCCAGCAAGATATTGCTGTCATCGAGATGTTGAAAATTAACTCTATGATTTAGTGTTCGCATACACACAGTGACGGAACGGCCCAGTCTTATGGATTACTTCAAAATACCCTATTTGACAGATTTCTTAACTTGTTCAAAGATACGCGTTTGACAGTCAAATATAAAAAACTACAGAACGAAATTAAATGAGCCAGCTGACATGGAAAGAGCTGATCTGCTCTGTGTTTAATTTCAATGAAAAATGTTTTCGACCATCATGTAGCTGCATCTTATCTTTACTTATCCAGAGTTGGACTTTTTGTGTGGTGCATGTCTTACAGTCAACAACATAAGAGATTCAGATTGTACAAAATCATACAAATGAGCATCGCACGAAACGGTAAAGTTAATTATTGCATGTTTGGAGAGCGTTATGTACATAGTAGAAAGCGAAGAGGACAAATCACGGAACCCTTGTGGAACACCAAGCAGGAGAGCAGCTGAAGTCAGCTTGACATGAGGGCAGAAATGATAACAGTTCGTGTTCTGTCTGTACTATAGGAATAGAAGAATTGGCGGAAACCATGGTC
>JADBJO010003168.1:155000-182500 GCA_016801955.1 Conus betulinus | reverse complement strand
ATTCCGGATGCGGCAATGACCCACTCCATAGGACACACCTCACCAACACCAACGTCAATGACCAAATAACCAGGTTCATCAGCAAGGGACGTCTACAGCTGCTGGAGACCAATGCAGTGAACAACATCTACTATCCTGATACTTACCGGAGAGAGTGTGCTTTGTGCGGGTTTCGTTCTGACACAAATTCCCATGCCTTGAATGGATGTCGTCAACTGAGGGGCCTCTACACACAAAGACGACAGATGCGTTGAGATCATCAGAAAGGAGCTACAGAAATGCATTTGCGACGGATTTTGTGGATGTTTTTTTCAAATAGGCCTGTCTCTATAAACGGTGTTGAAGATCTACCAAGGCTGAAACCTGATCTATGCTTCATCGACCATCGAAACTCGGTGGCATTCGTCATCGAGGTTTCAAACCCATTTGACACATTCATACAAACATGCTATGAGGGCAAATTTCAAAGTACATGCCTCTTGCTATGCTCTTAGTGATGCCGGATTTAGCACGAAAGTGGTTGTTCTTGTAATAGGTTCACTAGGCATAGTTCATAAAAGAGTGGTTTCAGGACTTTCAATGTTAGGACTGCCCATAACAAAATGTAAAAAAAACTCGCAAAATACTTGAGCATGTCTGTCATGATTGGGTCTAGGCGTGTTTGGTCAAGGCGGAATCACCTCATGAACCAGCATTGAAACTGACAGATGTGACTTTCAAACTGTGCTTTAATAAAGCACTGACAGACAAAGAATTGGAGCCAGCCGGAGAGAGAAAGGACGTGGGGACAGAGAGGAGAAAGAGGGGAGAGAGAGAGAGAGAGAGAGAGAGAGAGAGAGAGAGAGAGAGAGAGAGAGAGAGAGAGAGAGAGAGAGAGAGAGAGAGAGTATGAAAGATAACGTTTATCAATGCGCCTGCAATCTGGATACTGTGCATTGTTGTTGTGATTTGACAAGTTGATGCATTAAAATGCACGTGACGGTTCTTCTTTCAAGGCACACTGCGGTTGGGTGCGTCAGTCACGATACTTTCCAATGATGCCCAGAAGAGAGTGAGTGAGTGAGACAGAAGGCGACAGTGACGATCTTAAATGCCAACATGGCACTGTCTTTTCAGCAGCATCCTGTATGAGCGCTAACTGGTTGCTTCTTCTTGCTTCTTGGATGATGCTAGGGAGCTTTCGCAAGATGCTGAATATCTTCGTTGTAGTCCATAATGACCGGGGGGCAGGCAGCCTCGACCCAGCAGACCTGGAGACAGCAGCTTCAGACCGGTCAGCTGGCGGTCCACCATCAAGGCCAGCATCAAACAAGCAGAGCAGAGGAGAGAGGCCCAGTGGGAAGAATGTAGGTGTCGCAGACAGCAAAGAACGCGTCGGCTCCAAGAGATACTCATGACTTCACCTGCGGCAACTGCAACAGAGTCTGCCGCAAGAGGATCGGGCTCTTCAGCCATAGCAGGCGCTGCAACTCCACAAACTAACTAATCCACGGCGCAACACCATTGTCTTTTGAGCCAGACGAGTGCCAATGGTAGTCCACAGCGATCCAAACCAGACTCTATCAAAAGTCATCTTAAAATCTTTGAAGATGAGGCAGTTCATCCTCTGGTGCTGCAGGTGTTTCTTGTCTTCTTTTCTTTTCCCATTCCAGTTAGTATATAGGTTAAAATATCTACTTGATGGCATTTTAACCTTGTGGATTCTAGCCTGATCTCCAGCAACGATGGTATTTGCATGTGGCTGTGATGAACCCTTAACGGTTTTGAGTATAACTCAGACGGTTTAGGTGATTAAACGGGTTGTGCAAAAGCTCTGGCAACGCTGGGTTGTCCCCTCCTTGGAAGGGTGTTGAGTAGCCACGATGCCGACATCGTGGCATGTCTGCTAGTGTGCCAGACTGTGTTGCAGATGACCGTTAAAATATAATTACCGTCATGATGGGAAGGATGATAATTAGTGACTAGGCCAATGGTGTAGGCTACTTACCGGTGTGCCGGATTATATTGCAGATGGTAGTTACAATATTAATTACCGCCTCTCAGCCATGTTTATAAATGCAAAGATGTCAGCCAATATACAGTCGATTAAAAACATATGAAAACACAATAGTAAAACAACAAATTGGCATTGGGTCATTGGGGCCAAACACGCTGATGGTGTTTTCAGCACACACAGAAAATTCCTGGCTTTTTGACGGGCATATACCTAGCTGATGTTTAAGAACTGCGTAAGAAGACAGACACAACATGGAATTAACCAATGGTCGTGTAAAAAACCCCACAAAGCATGAAAGTGGCTAGTGCTTGTGGTGGTGTGAATACACGAGACTGGCATTTTAGAAAGACGATCGGTAAGAGAGAGAGAGAGAGAGAGAGAGAGAGAGAGAGAGAGAGAGAGAGAGAGAGAGAGAGAGAGAGTTGAGTAAAAAGAGGGGAAAAAAATAGCAATCATCAACTCAGTTTGTCCGTGAAATCACTTGCAAAGGTTTCTTTAAAAATGAAATGAAGAGTGGAGATAAAAGGAGGGGGAAATGAGAATAAGGGATGTCGTCTGCAGCAGCTAATGCTTACTGGCACGTCCACGTTCCTTGCATGGCACCAGGCGTGCTGTCAGCAATCGGTATAATAATGGGACTGGTCTAAGTAGAAACGTCATGCCAGTAGAGAACTTGGCAATACCTTCTTCTTTCCAATTGCGCTTTTTTGTACTTCCAATTCTTATAGAACAGGGAGTAGTTTAGAATGGGAACGAAGAAATGCTGTCTGTGTATCTGTGTGTCTGTCTGTCCGTGGTTAAAATGTGTTCCACTCACCCCAGACAAAACTTCTAGGCCGATCTTTCTGAAAATTTGTAGGTGTGTTCACTAGGGGTCACGGATGATGCCCGATGTTTTATTTTATCAGAATAGCAGTTAGTAATGGCTAGCGGCCAAAAACGGGTTTTCTTCTTTATGGAATATCACAGAAAGTACTTGGCCGATTTATAAGCGGTTTGGATGATCTTATGACAAATCGGAGCCTCTTTCCATATGTATGTGATGTAATGGTGTACATCGGTTATATAACCGTTAAAAACCGCTAATTTGCCGTTATTTTTTTTTTTATATATTGGTGGATTTTAATGAAATTTGGTATATAGAAAGGTTATCACGCACAAATGGCACTTCCATATAGTGTTTAAAAATCTGACCGTTAAAAACGTTATTGCTTTTTTATTTATTCTTGACATATTGTCTGATCTGGATAAATTTTGGTAGGTACATAGGCTTTAAACCCCAGTGAGGACTAAAACACCAATTTCAAAAGTGTACCTCGGTTAGATAACCGTTAAAACCGTTATTTTACCGTTATTACTTATATATTGGCGGGGTTTTTAAAAATAAAATTTGGTATATAGAAGGGTTATCACACTCAAATGGTACTTCTATACAGTGTTTTAAAATTGACCGTTAAACGCGTATTCAAGATAAACTGGGAGTACTTTTATATGCTTTGCATCTTGTCTTTGTTCTTTTCGCATCACCCCTAAAATTGAACGAGATAGTTTCATCAACATGTTAATATGGATCGTCCAACAGAAGAAATTTGCTGTTGTTGGAAGGTATCTATCTACACGCCTCTCACCATCACCATCCGGGAAGGGCTAGAGCCAGAAATGCGTGGAAACGATAGAATGTAAATGGCATTTGATTGTGTTTGAGCCAGTCAAGAGGGAGAAAGACAAGAGGTACGTGTTTACATTAGAAATTGTGAAGATCTCAAGTGCAGCGTTGCTCAAAATTTCGTTGAGTCATTCAAGGAGTAGATTTGGAATGGCAGCACGACACAATACAACACACACACACAAAACACACACACACACACACACACACACACACACACACACACACACACACACACACACACAGAGCACGCACGCACGCACGCACGCACGGACGCACGCATTTGTCGACGATAATGAATAAATGCTAATTTCTGTGTGTCCATTACTTCAGTTTTGTTGGAGTGTGCATGTGTGAGCTGGCGCTACGTATGAACTAACTTGGAACATCCCTCTTGACCTGCATGTGACAGAAGTAAGTGCACGTTATTTACGCCGTTCTCATTGTGTGTGTGTGTGTGTGTGTGTGTGTGTGTGTGTGTGTGTGTGTGTGTGTGTGTGTGTGCGCGCGCGCGCGTGCGCGTGCGCGTGCTTTTCACTGTCGTGTTGCATGCATTCATCAGTCAACTGGGCAAATTAAGTTAGCTTTCATTCCACCACATTTTGCACCTACTTGGAAGAGATGTTCGACTGTGTGTTAATCATTCGTTTCCATCATCTTGAATGTTCGTTGCCTTGCCAGAAGAAGACCAAATAGGTCGAAACGCGTTCTGTCTTAAGGAATGTGCTCTTCATTTAAGTGCACAGTAATTCCGTTTTGTTAAACATTATGTGCCTTTCTGTCTGTATAAGTACAGTAATTCTGTTTTGCTCAAACATTATGTGCTGGCTCTGTGTGCTTTCTGTCTGTATAAGTACAGTAATTCTGTTTTACTCAAACATTATGTGCTGGCTCTGTGTGCCTTCTGTCTGTATAAGTACAGTAATTCTGTTTTGCTCAAACATTATGTGCTGGCTCTGTGTGCTGTTCTGTCTGTATAAGTTGCTCAATTCTGTTTTGCTCAAACACATTATGTGCTGGCTCTGTGTGCTTTGTCTGTATAAGTACAGTAATTCTGTTTTACTCAAACATTATGTGCTGGCTCTGTGTGCCTTCTGTCTGTATAAGTACAGTAATTCTGTTTTGCTCAAACATTATGTGCTGGCTCTGTGTGCCTTCTGTCTGTATAAGTACAGTAATTCTGTTTTGCTCAAACATTATGTGCTGGCTCTGTGTGCCTTCTGTCTGTATAAGTACAGTAATTCTGTTTTGCTCAAACATTATGTGCTGGCTCTGTGTGCTTTCTGTCTGTATAATACAGTAATTCTGTTTTGCTCAAACATTATGTGCTGGCTCTGTGTGCTTTCTGTCTGTATAAGTACAGTAATCTGTTTTTTTGCTCAAACATATGTGCTGGCTCTGTGTGCCTTCTGTGTCTGTATAAGTACAGTAATTCTGTTTTGCTCAAACATTATGTGCTGGCTCTGTGTGCCTTCTGTCTGTATAAGTACAGTAATTCTGTTTTGCTCAAACATTATGTGCTGGCTCTGTGTGCCTTCTGTCTGTATAAGTACAGTAATTCTGTTTTGCTCAAACATTATGTGCTGGCTCTGTGTGCTTCTGTCTGTATAAGTACAGTAATTCTGTTTTACTCAAACATTATGTGCTGGCTCTGTGTGCTTTCTGTCTGTATAAGTACAGTAATTCTGTTTTGCTCAAACATTATGTGCTGGCTCTGTGTGCTTTCTGTCTGTATAAGTACAGTAATCTGTTTTGCTCAAACATTATGTGCTGGCTCTGTGTTACCTTCTGTCTGTATAAGTACAGTAATTCTGTTTTACTCAAACATTATGTGCTGGCTCTGTGTGCCTTTCTGTCTGTATAAGTACAGTAATCAAACATTTTGCTCTCTGTGTTCATTATGTGCTGGCTCTGTGTGCCTTTGTCTGTATTTTAAGTACAGTAATTCTGTTTTGTTAGTAAACATTATGTGCTGGCTCTGTGTGCTGGCTCTGTGCCTCTGTCTGTATAAGTACAGTAAATTCTGTTTTGCTCAAACATTATGTGCTGGCTCTGTGTGCCTTCTGTCTGTATGTTAACAGTACAGATTCTGTTTTGCTCAAACATTAGGTGCTGGCTCTGTGTGCTTTCTGTCAGTACAGTTCTGTTTTGGTCAAAAACATTATGTGCTGGCTCTGTGTGCTTTCTGTCTGTATAAGTACAGTAATTCTGTTTTACTCAAACATTATGTGCTGGCTCTGTGTGTGCCTTCTGTTTCTACGAGTACAGTAATTCTGTTTTGCTCAAACATTATGTGCTGGCTCTGTGTGCCTTCTGTCTGTATAAGTACAGTAATTCTGTTTTGCTCAGACATTATGCGCTGGCTCTGTGTGCTTCTCTGTCAGTAATTTCTGTTTTAGTCAAACATTATGTGCTGGCTCAGTGTGCTTTCTGTCTGTATAAGTACAGTAATTCTGTTTTACTCAAATATTATGTGCTGCTCGGTGTGTGCTTTCTGTCTGTATAAGTACACAGTAATTCTGTTTTGCTCAAACATTATGTGCTGGCTCTGCTGTGTGCTTTCTGTCTGTATAAGTACAGTAATTCTGTTTTGGCTCAAACATTATGTGCTGGCTATGTGTGCGTTCTGTTCTGTCTGTATAAGTACAGTAATTCTGTTTTGTCAAAAACATTATGTGTTGGCTCTGTGTGCTTTCTGTCTGTATAAGTACAGTAATTCTGTTTTGCTCAAACATTATATGCTGGCTTTGTGTGCCTTCTGTCTGTACATGTACAGTAATTCTGTTTTGCTCAAACATTATGTGCTGGCTGTGTGTGCCTTCTGTCTGTATAAGTACAGTAATTCTGTTTTGCTCAAACATTTTGTGATGGCTCTGTGTGCCTTCTGTCTGGATAAGTATAGTAATTCTGTTTTTACTTAAATATTATGTGCTGGCTCTGTGTGCTTTCTGTCTGTATAATTATAGTAATTCTGTTTTACTCAAACATTATGTGCTGGCTCTGTGTGCTTTCTGTCTGTATAAGTACAGTAATTCTGTTTTGCTCAAACATTATGTGCTGGCGCTGTGTGCTTTCTGTCTGTATAAGTACAGTAATTCTGTTTTACTCAAATATTATGTGCTGGCTCTGTGTGTGCTTTCTGTCTGTATAAGTATAGTAATTTCTGTTTTACTCAAACATTATGTGCTGGCTCTGTGTGCTTTCTGTCTGTATAGATACAGTAATTCTGTTTTTTAGTCAAACATTATGAGCTGGCTCTGTTTACCTTCTCTCTGTGTAAGTACAGTAATTCTGTTTTGCTCAAACATTATGTGCTGGCTCTGTGTGCCTTCTGTCTTATAAGTACAGTAATTCTGTTTTGCTCAAGCATTATGTGCTGGCTCTGTGTGCTTTATGTCTGTATATGTACAGTAATTCTGTTTTACTAACACATTATGTGCTGGCTGTGTGTGCCTTCTGTCTGTATAAGTACAGTAATTCTGTTTTGCTCAAACATTATGTGCTGGCTCTGTGTGTGCCTTCTGTCTGTATAAGTACATTAATTCTGTTTTGCTCAAACATTATGTGCTGGCTCTGTGTGCTTTCTGTCAGTAATTCTGTTTTGGTCAAACATTATGTGCTGGCTCTGTGTGCTTTCTGTCTGTATAAGTACAGTAATTCTGTTTTACTCAAACATTATGAGCTGGCTCTGTGTGCTTTCTGTCTGTATAAGTACAGTAATTCTGTTTTTTACTGAAACATTATGTGCTGGCTCTGTGTCCCTTTCTGTCTGTCTGTACGGGTACATTAATTCTTTTTTTGCTCAAACATTATGTGCTGGCTCTGTGTGGCTCTTGTGCTGTCTGTATAATTACAGTAATTCTGTTTTGCTCAAACATTATGTGCTGGCTCTGTGTGCCCTTGTCTGTCAGTAATCTGTTTTGCTCAAACATTATGTGCTGGCTCTGTGTGCCTTTTGTCTGTATAAGTACAGTAATTCTGTTTTGCTCAAAGATTATGAGCTGGGTCTGTGCGCTTTCTGTCTGTATAAGTACAGTAATTCTGTTTTGCTCAAACATTATGTGCTGGCTCTGTGTGCCTTCTGTCTGTATAAGTACAGTAATTCTGTTTTGCTCAAACATTATGTGCTGGCTCTGTGTGCTTTTTGTCTGTATAAGTACAGTAATTCTGTTTTGCTCAAGCATTAAGTTCTGGCTCTGTGTGCCTTCTGTCTGTATAAGTACGGTAGTTCCGTATCTGCTGAAACATTATGTGCTGGCTCTCTGTACCACCTGTCTGTATATGTAGTAGGTGAACTGGTGCCGGAAACAGCATTGAAGTGGATAAATGGGAAGGCATTACTTCATAATGGAACAAAAAAAGCTGCTATTATTATTTTTGTTAATTCACTTTCGGTTCCTCGTTTCCTCATTTACGATTTCTTTTCATGTCAGTCATACCAAGCTTACGTATACTGACTTCCACCAGGATCCTGTTCTTACCTGCGTCTGTCTGTTTGTTAGCTTGACTGTTCGCATGGTAACGCGAAAACTGTGACATCTATTTTAACCAAACTTCGTCAAAAGATCAAACGTAGCCCAAGGATAAACCCGTTACGGGGTGTTGTAGATCCCTGGTTTAGATTTAATCTGATGGTAGATCTTAGATGGAAAAAAAAAAGTCCAGCACACTGCACACTGTTTTGAAACGACTGGTCTCTACTGCTTACACTGCCAAAATCACTCTGTCAACAAACACAGACACACAGACACACACACACACACACACACACACACGCGCGCGCGCGCGCGCGCGCAGAGAGAGAGAGAGAGAGAGAGAGAGAGAGAGAGAGAGAGAGAGAGAGAGACAGAGACAGAGACAAAGAGAGAGACAGATACAAAGAGAGACGGACAGAGAAAACCAGACAGACAGAGAGACAAGAGAGAGACAGACAGACAGACAGAGACAGAGAGACAGACAGAGAAAACCCAGACAGGGGGGGTGGGGGGGGGTGAACAGAGAGACAGACAGAGACAGAGACTGAGACAGATAGATACAGGCAGACAGAGACAGACAGACACAGACAAAGAGACAGATGCCGACAGAGACAGAGAGACATAGAGAAAGACAAAGACAGAGACACAGCGAGAGACAGTGAGAGAGACGGAGGCACAGACAGACAGAGAGAAAAAAGAGAGAGACGGAAAGCCAAAAGATAGTCCATCCTGACCGCTGAGCCATCTGTGGCTGAGTGAGCTGTAAGCAACACAACGTAAGCAGAGATGGAAAGAGAGCCTGGCCCACAGGTCCCCTGAGTCAGATTATTGATGTTGTCCAGCCAGGGGCTGTGGGTTGGCCACACTTTCCTCATGGTTCTCTCCCTTTACCTCTTCTCGCCAAGGTACACACACACACACACACACGTGGATTGATGAATAGCCAGATGCGTCCATGTCATGCATTGTGCGTACATGCCAATGTGATCCTGAGAATAAATAATGAGAGGCATATGATAATGGCCCCCTCAGGCAAGCGTTTCGGCCCTGACACACTGTAAGGGGAACAAGCTGCATGAGGCTGTAACTCCTGCATGCTGTTCTACTGCTGCCATGAAAAACCTAGTTCAGAGATGTCCCACTTCATCTGACCTTTGAGTTTCTGAAGGAGGTCAACATTTTTCATCTGATCTAAGATTTTACGGAAGGAAGACTATTAACGAAACTTCCGGTGTGGGTTCAGAAGGTATATTCTAAAGGGTTCTGTAAATGAGGGTGCGTTTTTTTTTTTCAATGATTTGTGAGTTGACTTCAAGGCGATGACAAGCCTGATAGGGCTTTTGCGGTCGACTGTGCTATGAGCAACATAATTCGTTTATTGATTTACTGTCGCCTTTGTGTGTGTGTGTGTGTGTGTGTGTGTGTGTGTGTGTGTGTGTGCGCGCGCGCGCGCGCGTGCGTGCGTGTGTGTGTGTGTGTGTGTGTGTGTGTGTGTGTGTGTGTGTGCGCGCGCGCGCATGTGTGTTTGTGTGTTGTGTGTGTGTGTGTGTGTTGTGTGTGAGTGTGTGTGTGTGTGCGTGTGTGTGTGCATGTGCGTGTGCCGCTTGTCAGACTCGAACTCCAGGATATCACACGCGCCTCAAAGCAAAGTCGCCTTGTGACGGTTATCTGAACCACTTGCCTATCGGACACCTGCGTTACACGCTGGAAAAGGTAGCCTTATGAAACATCGTTCCTCCTCCACCAGATCTAGCTGAACTCCTGTGATCTGCTTCTGCCATCGCCTCCAGAGCTCTTGTGCTCTTCTCCCCAGAAATTGGGGTCGGTTTCATGGGATCAGAGACAGACTGGCCTACACCCCCCTCTCTCCCCCATTCTACCACACCCCCCATCCTTTCACTATTGCTCAAAAGTTTTAGACGGAGAATTCTACTTATTTGCTATTCACAGTAGTTGATCAGTTTAATTTTTGTGAACTAGAAGAGTTGCAAGTATGAACCAATATAATGGTGTTCAGCTGCTTGTGTAGTAAAGCAGCGAACAATATGATAATAAGCTTTACCAAGCTCATCAAATTTCTAAGAGACTAAGGGTGGCCCTCACGTTTTCTGAGATCCTACGAAGATAGTTTGCCAGTCTAGCTGTTATTCACACACAGTACGGTCTTCTTCGAAGAAAAGTCCGTCAGAAGAAGTGTTTCAGTTTCGGTTTTCATTTCAGGAGTTCCCATCTCTTACTAAATATTGTAGATTTAAATAATATGCTTTTTTTCTATTGAACCGTTCCATTTGTTGTTGCTGAAACTGAATGAACTATATGGCAATTAATGGTTTGACTTTCTCTGCTTGTTTATTTGTTTGTTTGTTTCGCTGTCTGTGCTTCGTCAGTGGCGCAGCGTCACAGTCAGACTGTGGAAAGATGAAAGTTAGGTTTGTCATGTTGCAGTTTCAATACAGACAATTTGAAAGCCATCAACATCGGGTTGCCGGGAGACAAACACTGGGCGGAGTGCTCTTCAGTGGTGCCTCTTCTGATCCAACATACGCACGGCACCATCTACCAAGCCCCTGCTGTCGGTCATAATTCCATGTGAAAGAGAATGGTTAATCAGGTCGCTGGACAGCAAGCGCTGACTGAGAAAGAAGCATGGGAGGCAAGTTTTGTTTTAATGATAGAGAGTTACCTGCTCACAATTCTAAACAAATGCTCTCTGTTTACATGATTATGCTCACACGATGCACATATATAATCAGAGAAAGTTCTCCTAGACAACAAAAAAGAACATTCCCAGCTTATCTATGTACTGTGATGTGTCAGATGAAGACAGCAACGACAACCGATGAAACTACGACATCACACTGATGTTTAGTCAGGACTGAATCATACATCACGATCTGGAACACAGATCACACACACACTGATGTTTAGTCAGGACTGAAACATCATGATCTGGAATACAGATCACACCCACTGATGTTTGCTCAGGACTTAACCATGCCTTTTGACACGGAATGTTCTCACAGGGAACAAACACAAACTGATACCTGTTTTCTGTCCCATTTTCTATGTGACGTCAGTGGCACCACCACCACCACCACCACCATCACCTTTTGCCTGCGCTCATTCCACCTCTCCTGCCGCAGCCCCACATCGGCTTGTCCTGCCACAGCCCTACACTGGCTTGTCCTGCCACAGCCCCACATCGACTTGTCCTGCCACAGCCCCGGCTCCGGCAGACTACAGGAAACAGTCCATGTCAAATCGTCATGAGGCAACCCACCAGAGTAGACACTGCACTATCGCTGAGTCAGCTTGGTGACGCTCAAGTCGTGACTGTTCTGATCCAAAAGACGCATGAGGAAGACTACTACGCCCGTTACTGATGGAAATGTCTGCTTAGTTACGAGGCAAAGTGAGTGAGTGTTCCTCTCTGAAGGGAGGCACCACGTCTGTCCAAGGGAGGTCTCTCTCTCTCTGAGGGGTGAAGGCGTGAAGTCATGCTTGCTTTGCTCCCTGTTGTCCATGTGATTTTGTTCGGGATATTGTGCACCAATCTCCACATTTTTTTGCAGTCAAATCGCAAGTGACCAGTGTCTGTAATGGTGTATTTTTTGTGATGGTGTCATCAAGATATTGTGGTTAATTTAACGTTTTAAAAATTACATGGTCCAAGAAGGAGAAATCGGCGGTGAAAAAAACGTTCACACAACGTTCACAACCGAGCAAGCTTATAATTTGACTTCGGTGTCGTTTCGCACGTGCATCGAGTAATTTGGGTCGACCTCGTGTCGTGTTGACGTCATGCAAGAATAGGCAAGTCAAACAGTGTCCCAGGTCCAGGCATGCGTGAACTGTGAACTATGACACTGGCAAAGTCACGGGTTTGTTTTGATTTGTTGTGTGCTAACTCGACATGGAGAACAATTCCGCAGGAGATGAAAATAAATTACAACCCACGTCGGATATAATACAGAAAACATTCACATGTTCCGTCAAAGAACTGTGTGCATGGCGAAATTGTCTACTTTTTCGGTATTCGGCTATTTCCGATGACTCTCAATTCTGTTGAAAAGAGTGACTTTGATACCAACAAACAGCCTTTCTTCCTCCCGTCCTGGATCAGTGGGTCACCGCCTCCCAACCTGACCAAGACCGTACTGGTGTGTGTTCGCGGCCAGTCTAAACGAATAACGCTGACGTTATACACCACTAGGCAAGGCACAGGGTCATTCCTGTGTCAGGGAGCCGACTGCACCAAGTGGGACGAAGAGGAGTGTGAGATGCTGAAAGACATTGTTTGTAAACTGTGTGAGGATGGTGATGTAAGCACCCTTAAAAAGGAATTGCTCTTTGTACCCTTGACCTTTCTGCGGCAGAAAATCAAGCAATAAAAACTGTGTTTCCCACAAAAATGATCAAACCACAGACGAAGAAAACCCATCTTCCTATTCCCATTTCCCTCACACCCCCTTGATTAGTCAGAATGATGTACAATGTGATGTGTCTTTGCTAGCAAGCAGTCTCAGTAACCTGTCGATTGTCTCCCCTGTGTCAGACAGTGCTGGAGGTACTGTCCCTGTCTCTGTTAATGAGGTTGAGGAAGATACAGAAGAGCATGTGACTCCAACCACTGCCACGTTATCTCCTAACAAATACAGACCACCAACGCCAAAAATCTAAAAAAAAAAAAAAACAAACAAAAAAAAAAAAAAACAAAAAAAAAAAAAAACAAACAAACAAAAAACAAACAAAAAAAAGAAATATCGTAGGCGTACACTATGCCCATCACTACATTCCGAAAAGGCACTTATTACAAAATTGATCAATATTGAAGACAGTCTTGATATAATTCTTGACCAGGAATCAAAAGTTGTCTCCAACTTAGAGGATTCTAAGGTGGCTGTCAAGAACGATTTAAAACAGCGTATGAATCATAAGATTGATACAATTCATGCTTCCATTGATAATGTAAAGGCAATGATGACCAAACTGGACTCTACTGTAAATAATCTTCTAAAGGAAAATCGTTCTCTCAAAACCTGCCTAGGCACAATTCAGTCTGACCTAAAACAGTTTAAAAAGCAGCCTTCTGTTGTGCAGTCCGTCTCGACACAATGTGATTATCCTACTAGATGCGATAACTCCATGCAGTGTGATTTTTCCGTTAGCCATGAGGATGTTCCAACTGTTTCTTTACAATCTGATCCCCCCTCGGGGCATGAGAACAAAAAGATGGGAGATAATGCCTCGCCCTCTATGTCCCCTTCTCGGGTAAATCTTCTCTCCCCTACTTCAGCAGTCGCCTCCACTTTCGGCTCTGGTCTTTCTGATTCTCTCCAGCCTCCTTGCCAGGAGAAAAGTGATGTTTCTGCTGAAAACACTGCACAGTCCAACACTAAGGGGAAATAACTTCCCTCACAGCCCCACTGTGCCCCTTCATAATCGTTATGACGTACTCTCCCGCATAAATCAGGAACAAAAAATATCCTTGAAGGGGAACAACAGAATCAACAGCATGTAAACGCAAATACTAATCATGTTGATGAGGGTTTCAAATATACATCTTACTCTGAAAGGGAAATCAAGCGTACGCCACAACAGATTTTAGTGACTTACGCATTCCTAGAGAAACCGCATCAGTCCTTGTAGGAGATTCTACAATAAGGTATATAACTCCAAAGAGATTAGGGTCACAGACAAATCCCATGTTCAAAATATGTGCCCCAGGACTAACAGTGGCGATGTCATCCAATGGTTAAAACCATTCAGAAACTCAGTCACACGTTAAAACATTGATTGTACATGTCGGAGTCAATGACTGTCCAGCAGGACCCCATCACCTCCCAAACATGGAAAGACCTCATCACCATGTGTAAAAAAAGATTTCCCTCCACTTAGATAGCTATAAGCTTCATTGTGCCAGCTTTTGGACGTCATCAGCTGAATAATTCAATAGCCCCTGCGAACCGAAACTTATACGACTGCTGTACCACCTTACAAGTGGATATGGTAGATAACTTTAATTCTTTCGTAACCCCAAAAGAGTTTCCACGTAAAGCACTATACAAAGATGCTATTCACCCTAGTGCAAGGGGAAACTGCCTGTCTTGCAATGAAATTCAAAGAAGTGCTTCCTCAAACCCAACCACCAAGAAGAAAACAACCATGCAGACCATAACAATTCATTGCCTAACTTAATCTATAATCACCAGAATGCAGAAAACTCAAGGAATGCACAGAGTAATATCAATTTTTTCTGGGTAGAACCTCCAGTATGCATAAGAATGGCCCTGAATCTATAGCCATTCCCCAGTTATTGTCCACAGCAGATTTTCCCCCATTATTTTCAGATGCCAGTCAGCCTGGACTGGTCAGCATGGGTCACCACGAGGAGGGTGTCTCTGCTGTAAGGCAACCTTATGCGCTAAACGATACCAGTGGCGTTGTGTGCCACAGCCTCCCCAAAATGGTACAGGCTGGTGATAATGCACGCCCTCCCTTTATCCCAAAATGTCCATCGTACCCATTTCCTTTCCCTTATCCAAGGTACACAGATCCTGAGTCCTACCCTAGAGGCCAAATCCCATGCACCTACCCCCCTCATGTGCCCCAGCAGAGTGGAGGCACTGCTCAGAGAACCGGACGGTTTCCTCTTGGGTCTGGTCCCCCGGCTCTTAATCTCATGCCACAGGGCCAAAACCCAATTTCTCGTAGCTGGCCGCAACCTGCCTCAGCGGGAGAGTGTGCTTAGCAACTTATGTCCCTGGCTGCACAGTTGATGTCACAGCAAGGGTGCCAGAGGCGTAATGGCAACTGGTAATCTATGCAATCTATGTGTCAATTTCTGATTTTATTTTGTTCATGCTATTGTATATGTAATACAATTATTTGAGAAAGAAAAGTTTTGTGGAGAGTATGCTTTCATCTTAGCATACCAAAAATATCTTCTATCTATACTCTATCTATTATTGTATGTGATTTATTATTGTCATTATTCAGTTATTCAGTGTGTGGTGTGTGTATGTGTAAATGAATGAATGGATGAGCGTGTGTGTGTGTGTGTGTGTGTGTGTGTGTGTGTGTGTGTGTGTGTGTGTGTGTGTGTGTGTGTGTGTGTGTGTATATGAGTGCGCCATGTCTTCGCTATGACCTTGCATGAAACTATTCTGTTCCCACAAGAATACGTTTTACATGTTCATTTCATTGGCCGTATTAAGCTTGTACTTTGGACCTGGGATACCTGGAAATTTGCAATTGCTTTGGCTCACACGATTTGCTTAAGCTTCAGACTTTTCTTACGTTGTTTTTGTCGTGTATGTTAGCCTTTTATTTTGCGGGCTTACGTGCATAGTACTTGACATCGTTTTGATTTTTGTTTGTTTGTTGTTGTTTGATTGTTTGTTTGTTTGTTTTTTTTGACCTTTACTGATTTTGAATGACAAGCGTTTTCGAATCATTTAATCCTTGTTGTGTTGCTGTTGTCTTAAAATATAACTATACTTTTTCGCTTCACTAGAAAATTTCATCATGTCGCAGAAGCCAACAAATCTCAAGTGGTTAATAAAAAAGGCTTTAAAGTAGGATATCTAAATGCTTGCCCTCTTTTAAACAAGATATCGGATGTTCCTTCTATTTTGTCTAATTCAGACGATTGTTTTCATGTTTTTGGTTTTTCTGAAACAAGGTTAACTGATATTGTTTCCGACCATTTAGTTACTATTCCAGGCTATAATCTTATACGTAAAGATGCATCACGTTCAAATAAACTAGAAACAGGATTAGTGGCATATATCCATCAATCTGTGAAGTATAAGCAACTTAATGTGTTTGATAGACACTCTGTGGAATGTATATGGAGTGAAGTGTGTCTAAAGGGAAATAGACCAATGTTAATAGGTATATTGTATAGAAACCCTGATGAACGTGTGATTGGTTCGACCGTTTTGAGTCAATGATAGAAGAAGAATATTAGACTATTCCAGTGAAATAATACTACTCAGTGATTTCAACATCGACTTATTAAAACCATACAACACATGGACAAAGATCATTGATACAAACAATTTAACCCAACTAATAAATTCCCCTACGCGCAAAACATTGAAAACAGAAACATTGATTGACCATATCTATGTTACAGATTCTTCTAATATTGTAGAAACATCTGTACCTATTTTTGGATTAAGTGATCACTTTCCAGATTGTCTAACCTGGTGTAAGAAAGGCGGTGAAAATTCCAAGATCCTACCATAAATATATATTTTACAGATGTTACAAAAATTTCAATCCAGATCTCTTTTTGTTCGATCTAATGAACACAGACTTTTCAGAGGTATATCAGCATGGGGACCCAGACGAAGCTTTGAATACATGGTATGATGCGTTTCTTGCGGTATTCAATAAGCATGCTCCATGCAAAACGAAAAGAGTAAAACTCATCGACAAACCTCCATGGTTAAATGAAGAAATTAACGCAGCTAGAAAGAACCGTGAATATTTACTTCAGCAAACAGGAAAGGATGAAAACTTCAAGAAACAGCGAAATAAAGTAAACTCAATGAAAAGAGCTGCTGAAAAGAAATACTTTAGCGAATTAATCGCTTCTAAAGCTAACACTAAATCTATATGGAAAGCAGTAAATCAACTATCAGGAAAAAACAAAGCATCTTCAAACACTCATTCTACAAACCTATCAAACGACGAATTGAACAATCACTTCTCAACAGTTTCTGATTCGATTGTCAAGGAAGACTACACTCATTAGAATTGATTTGCTGTTGTGCGTTGAAAAAAAAAGTAAAATCTGTTCTTAAGTTTAAATTCATAAATGTGCATGAAGTATACCATGAATTGTGCTCCTTAAGTTAGTCTGAATCTCGCCGATTGAATGATTTGGACAATCAAATACTTAAAACGGCAGCACCGATCATTGCAGAACATTTAACCTTTATTTATAATTTGTGTATTGAAAAATGTCATTTTCCTCAAGCTTTTAAGGATGCCAAGGTAATTCCACTCTTTAAATCTGGTGACCCAAATGATGCTTCAAACTACAGGCCCATATCAATTTATCTGTTCTATCTAAACCATCAGAAAAGCATTGAAAGAAAATGATTCAGTCCCACTTTGATGAATATAATTTGTTTCACCCAAACCAAAGTGGTTTCAGAAAAAAATCATTCTTGTCACACTGCACTTTCAAACCTAGTAGAACAATGGCACATAAATATTAATACGACCTTGTTACTGGGGCAGTTTTTGTTGACTTTGCTAAGGCATTTGATACCACTGACCACAATCTCCTTATAAAAAAAAACTGAAATTGTATTGTTTATCACAAGATGCAATAAATCTTATTTCATCCTTTCTAACCAACAGACAACAATTAGTTTTCCAGGATTGTGAAAAGTCATCTTTTCAAACTGTAAAATATGGTGTCTCCCAAGGGTCAGTCCTAGGACCAGTTTTATTTTCTGTCTATATAAACGATCTTCCGTTAAACGTCTCATCTGACTGTGAACTATTTGCAGATGATAGTACAATGCATAACACAAACAAAAACACGGACTCAGTGCTTGCAGATTTACAAAACGACCTCACAAAACTGGAAACATGGACTAAACTAAATCATATGGCTCTACATCCTAAGAAATCTAAGTTAATGATAATTACTACTAGACAAAAACCGCCAAAACTTCAAAACTGACTTAAGCAAAATAAAAATAAACGACAGTGTTATAGAAGAGCTTGACTCTCACAAACTGCTTGGTCTAACAATTAACAATCTTTTCCTGGTCAGTACACATTTCTGCACTCACGCGTAAACTTTCTAAGAAATTATTTTCAGTTCAACAGAATAAAACACTTTCTCGATCAACACACTAGAAAATTATTTTTCCATGCATATTTACAACCAGATTTCGACTATGCATCTACAATATGGGATATGGCTAGTAAAAAATGTCTTAAACCCTTAGAAAGCATTTACAGGCGTTCTATCAAACTTATACTTCTAAAATCATCTTCCCTACTAATTCATGACTACAAAACATTACATATTCTTCCGTTTCAATTGAGATGTCAATTCAATAAAGCAGTATTCTTCTACAAAATAGTTAATGGACTTGCTCCATCCATCATATCTCTACGAAAAACTCCGAAAGACTAAACTACGAGATAAAGAGAGAATACAACTTCCCCGTCCTAGAACTGATCTGTATATGACTTCTCTTATATATTCAGGAGGTAAACAATGGAACGAAATCCCTGATGGCATTAAAACAAAGAATTCCTTGGCATCATTCAAAAGCTGCTATCAAGATTACTTATTCAAGCTATTATAATCATAATTCCAGTGCTTATTGATCATGTAAATGGCATATTTTTGCAATGTATTCAAATTACCCAAGATGATGACCTGACCTCTCTCTCTCTCTCTCTCTCTCTCTCTCAGTTGTACTTATATACTGCTCTTGTCTGGTTTTTGTTTAATTTGTGACGTGGTTTTTTTTGTTTTGAGGACCCGATGAAAAAAAAGTATTGAAATGCTTAAGTGCTTTTAATAGTAATAGCACAGTGCCATTTCGGTTTAAGGCTGCATAATAGAACTGTGCTCTATGCTTACTTTCATAGTATATCCTGGCGTCAACCAGGCCCGAGAGATACAGATGTCAGCTAAATTGGTCAGAATATCTCAACAACATTCTCAGAGATGCATCCATTGCTTGGATGTTACTCGACTTGTAGTTTCCATTTTTTGCAGTTGAGTCCATATCAGCATCAGCTTTGGGTGTGAGCTAGTGGGGAAGAAAAATCCCACAGATGAATCGCTTTGATGAAAGTCGCATCCACGACCTTCCATCCAAGAATTTGCAACGCAGAAACTTCGTGGTTCCAAAGTAGTGCTGGTGGAGGATCTGACGCCTCGGGCTTATGCATTACTGTGCACTACTAGGGACAACAAGATGGTCTGTGACAGAGCCTGGTCAAAGAATGGAAAGGTGTTAAAGAAACATTGAGTGGAAAGATCGTCCAGGTTGAGTCAGTGGCGGACATCACGAAAATGGGACTGATACAGGCGGTGGTGGAACCTCACCAAGACCATCCACCAGGCTGTGAGTGGATGTTGATGGTGCTGCAGACTTATCATTGACGGTAGGCATCCTCTGTGGGGAGTCTGGCGTGTTACTTGGGCTCTCATCGGACATAATACAGTGATCTAGTCAAGTTCCGGACTGGTCTGGTGTGTTGGGTGGGAGTTCTGGGGGCATTCTTTGGCTGTCTTGCCGGGGAGTGTTAGTCAAAGACAGATTTTGTCTATTTTTGGTTGTCTGGCCGGTTGTCTGGCTGTTGATTCATTTGTCAGTTAGATTCACCATGTCCATATTTATGTTGATTGTTCAGTCTGATGCTAGGTGGTTTTCAGATATTGTTTTGCATTTGATTTGAACTAGTACTTCTACAGTTAAAACAATAACTCTTTTGGCATGGTCTACAGAGATAGGCGTCATTGTTTTTTCTGTGTCCCCGATCACAGATAATTTGTATTCCTCACTATTAAGGAGGAGGGCATGATAAGGAAATGACCTTATAATGCAAATCAATACAAAAATAGTATCCTTTTCTGATTTTTTTTCTCCTGCTAGATTCAGACAGATTTCAGGCTTTGTGCGTGGGTGTGTTGCCCCAGTATGTATGGTCAGTACAATACATTTGTTTTCGTTTTTCAACTTTTTGTGCTAGTTTTGCTTTGTAACTGCATTGAGTGTGGTTTGTTGAGTGATAGTCAGTGTTTGTGTCATGGGTTCTGGAGAGGTAGAACTTTTTTGAAAAAGGCTTTTGATTGCTTTTTTGTACATGTTGATGATTTATTTTGGTTCTTGTATACGGTGTATGTGGGTTTACATGGGTCTTCTTCTAGTATGGAATGTGATTGGTTCCATCTTGGTAGTCCCTGGGTTTTATTTGTTGTTTGTGTGATCATGTGTACAGATAGTACCACAAATATTAAGGAGAGGAAAATTTGCAAAAATAGAGTGATACTAACTATGGGTTTTGGACCTGTGGAGAGAACACTGATGTAATGATGTGGTATACAAGAGGTTATGCACAAAATCAATGGGATTTAAAGTATGTTCTCTAAACTGTAACGGACTTAATGATTTAAAAAAAGGAAGGATGTGTTTGAATTCCTAAGAAAGCAGAACAATAATATCTATCTTTTACAGGAAACTCATCTTTCATCTAAGCAAGAAAATTCTATTAGGTCAAATTGGGGTTACTCAGTATGGTTGTCAGGGTCTGAAACAAATAAAAATGGAGTAGCAATTCTATTTAATAATAACTTTGAACACAAAGTACACAATGTTGTTCGAGATCCGGAAGGACATTATCTTCTTTTAGATGTAGAGCTTCTAAAAATTGGATAACATTAGCCAGTATATATGGGCCCAGCGCTGGAGATAATCCAGATTTTTTTAATACGTTGAGTGCCACTCTAGAACAGTTTGGTAACGATAACTTAATTTTGGGAGGGGATTGGAATGTGGTTCCAGATGGAAAACTTGATGCAAGTAATCATTCTAACGAACCAAATAGACCTAGAACTCGGAAAGCAGTAAAGGATCTGATGGCAGCTCATGATTTGATTGATGTTTTCAGAACATTACTCCCAAATGTGAACAAATATACGTGGCGCAAATTCAATACTGTAAAGCAAAGCAGGTTGGACTAATTTTTAAATTTCAGAATCCCTACTGTCTAAAGTGAGTGGTTCTAGTATTGGATGTAGCTACCGCTCTGACCATTCTATTATGATGTATGTTTTAGGGTTCAAAACCGCAAAGTGCTCAAGGTGGACTGCCTGCACCATACTAGCGCCGGAAAGGGCCAAATACGAGTCAGAAATGATCCGTGTGTGTGTGTGTGTGTGTGTGTGTGTGTGTGTGTGTGTGTGTGTGTGTGCGCGCACGCGCACTGTGTCCATTTTTTAAACGCACATGAAACAGAGATAAAAAAAAAACCAGACTCATACAATATTCCTAATATCTCGACATTCCCAGGTCTCCCTCAGGAAACTTAGTGAGTTCTGCTGCTGTCTGGGCCAGGGAAACAGAATCTCTGTAGCTCTCCCTTGTGACATTAATCTATCCAGCAGACTCAGGTCGCTGAGCATGAGTTGGTGATGGATGCCTTCACGTGCACCCATTCTATCAAACAATGCAGTGTGCAGAGTGGAGGACGTGTGCATGAAGTCACTCAAGGTGGATTTCAGACAACGCTCGTGCTTCTGAAGCCTAGTTCTTGCCAGACGTCTGTTTCTGGCGTGATGACAGTCAAAGTAACATCAAAGATCCAGCTCTCTTGTCTCCGGAGGATGAGCTTCATGAAGATCGTACAGGTCTCATCAGGAGAGAGGTCGGTGGCCTGTCATCAATGTTAGAAGGGTCTCCATTCTTCTTTGGGATCAGAGTGATTACGCCGTATTTCCGGTCTGCTTGCACCCGTCTCTGGTAAAACAAACACTGGCTATGCACTTTAAACATGGGTGCGAGATGTGTCTTCCATTGTTTAACGGCGTCGTAGGTCACACCACCTGCTCTGTGACTTTCTTCACCTGCGAACCATTAACAGCAGCAAGGACTTCCTCGTCGTTGAAGGGTTCAGTTGATTGTGTTTATTTTAGGGGAAGGGTATGACAGTTAAATCACAGAACTTCAAACAGCGCGTCTTGCAACGATCGTTTGCTTCGTTCAGAAAACCGTTCTTCATTCTCCTGAATGCCAATGGTGCACGCTTGCTATGTAGGCACTTGACATCGTTGTCCATAAAGTCAGTCGCTTTACTCTATTGTATATGCTGGCTGTGTCTGTTCAGCTTCACTGATTACGGGTTCGAAGACACTGATGTCAGATGTGCTGCGTCTTTGTTCGGCTGTGATCAAACGAACGGTGATGCACGTGCGATTATCCAAGTTAATGTGTGTCAGTTGTATTCATTATCTGCAAGACAAGATTGAAGACAAGATTCCAGCATACACCCTGCCTCAAAATGAAATCTTCCCGGTACATCGACAGGAAAATTCCACAAAACACGCGAGAATCATGTCAGAAGAGAAACACAGTATGGGGCAGCGTTTCCTTCTTGTAGATGAAAAGCTACTCCAGCGAAAGTCTTGGTCAATACTGTTGATCATTATCATACTAATCATTCAGCTTAATTTGGATGACAGAATCCCCGCTTGCATGGCTTTAGTGCAAATGCCTGTCAGAACACATTTTCAATTCTATCAAGTTCTTTCCGTTCAGATTCATCACATTTCTTTCAGGAAACGAGTCCACGAGTTCTCATTGAAAATGTCAGATAAATTCTGAATCGGTTCAAACGTACCTTTGCGTACCGCCGCCATATTGTTTAGAGCACTGTTCAAAGGCTGTATCAGCTGTTTGATGTTTCCTGTCGGTACAGCCGCCCTGAGCTCTTCTTTGATTCTTCAAACAGTATGCATAGTTGGCATGAGAGCATGTGTCCTTGTCGCTGTGACATCCATGTTGTCCTGTCCAGGTACACACCTGTAGAGAATGTCAGAGTGCAGTATGTACGTTGGTTTGTCCGTTGGTATGTCAGTGACAGTCGGTTTAGCAGTAGAAAGTATTGTCGTCAGCGTCTTGTCTTTTCCCTGGATTACTTTTAGATCATACGGGGTAATTTGGAGTTCATCCAGTTTTGAGACTTTTAGCAGCTTTGTAGCCTTTCCCTGCTCTATGATGTCTGATTTGGTACTCACAAGACAAGGAACGAACGATCCTCCAGCACCACCATGTACTGTAGCGACATCTGGCAAATTGCCCAAGATCAAGTCGCAGACTGGGTTATCAGTGACAGGAATGGAACCCCATAGTATTCAGTTAACTACTGAAATATCGGTGCGAACCAGACCATACTCCCTCCAGTTTGCAAAAAAGAGGCTGTCGTTAGAGAAATCATAGTAATGCTGGATTTAAAGGTCATAGAACCTTCTACATCTCCATACATATCACCAGTTGTATTGATGGACAATCCTGATGGATCGGTGCGGTTCTGCATCGATTACAGGAAATTAAACAAGATCACTGTGTTCGATGCAGAGCCCATCCCAGACATTAAAGAGCTTCTGTATCAGCTCTCAGAAGGAAATTATTTTGTGAAAGTAGACTTAACTAAATGATACTGGCAGACCCGATGGTTGAAGCTGACAAGGAAAAGACAGCATTTTAAACACCTTTTGGACTTTTCCAATGGACGAAAATGCCATTCGGCTTGCAAAATGCCCCAGCTTCTTTTGCCAGAATGATGCAAGCCCTGAAACTCCATGAATGTGGTGCAGTCAGTTTTTTTTGACGACATTTTGTTGGCTGCAAAGTCATGGAGTGACCTCCTTTCTAACTTACGAGCTGTTTTTTTTTTCCAAACTCTGAAGTTTTGGTCTAACTGCGAGACCATCCAAAATTCGTGCCGGTTTTCAAACTCTCGAGTTTGGGGTCACACTATGTCAGTGGGGAAAATGATGCCAGAAGGAAGGAAAGCGGAAAAGATTTTTTTCCTTACACAAACCCACTACAAAGAAACAGATCAGGTCACTCATCGGATTATTGTCTTACTATAGACGATATGTACCCCACTTTGCGTCTCTGATGGCCCCTTTGACTGAATTGACGAAAGAGACGAAGAACAAAAGTATTGTGTGGTCTGATGAGTGCCAGAAGGCTTTAGAGTGTGTTCAGAACACCCTCAACTCATCTCCTGTTCTTTTGTTACCCTCCCTCTCAGAAGACTTTATTTTGAGAACCGATGCCAGTTCCAAAGGAATGGGAGCGGTACTTTTGCAGGAAAAAAAATGCTTTGTTACATCCCGTACAATATGCCAGTAAAAAGTTCTCAAAGACACAGGAGAAATACTCCACTATTGAGATAGAGTGCTTGGCTATTGTATGGGCGTGTGAGAAGTTCGCCAGGTTCTTAAATGGAAGAAGGTTTCGGTTACAGACCGATCACAAGCCATTGACATTCTTTCAATCGTCAAAGACTAAGAACAACAGATTATTAATGTGGTCTTTGGCATTGTAGGAATTCAAATTTACTGTTGAACTAGTGCCTGGAACAAAATGTCATGGCAAATTTGTTGTCATGTGTGTGAATATATATGGACGATTGTAACTGTCTTCAAGGAAAAGACTATTTCTGCTGTTTTGTCTTTCTTTATGATTACGGCGTGTTCACATTTGACAGTGAAGTGTATGCTACTGCCTATTTAAATCAAGTGGTATTTATGCTTAATTTGCGTGTTGATGTGACTATATGTTTTACAAGCAAAAACTACTTGATGCTGATGTATTACACATCTGTTCTTTGCTTTATTCCTTTGTAAACAATGAAAAAATCATCATGTACTATTTATGTTTAACTTGCTTGTGAAGGTGAATGTATATGTGTCACAAGCAATGAACACTTTAGAAATGTACACAGACATGTTTTGTTTGTGTTGTGACACAAACCTTTTGTTTTGATTAGTCCATTGTCAACAATGGAAAATATTTTTTGACTTTTCACGCCGAAAAAACTATGTTTATTTTGTTTACGTGTCTTTTGAGAAACATTTACACTTGGAAATATTCTCATTTCATGAGCGTTTTGAAACACATGATGTGAAACGAAGGAAAGGGAAAACAATGTGCTTCATATCTTAACATATAAACACAATCTGTACTTTGAATTGTGAATATCCCTAATTGTTTTATCCATGTAATTTGTGAAATGTAATTTGTGACATGTGGTGATGATTTATGAATTTTTTTATTTGAGAAAGACTGAACTTTGAAACATGGTATTTATGGTGGATCATGATGGTTGATTCTATACGTTGATGGGTAATCTAGTGAATAACGTGTGATGGATAGACATTTTGTGATTCATGGCTGACGAGGTGTTTTTTGAAGTGAAGTTGTATGTCTTAAAACTTTTTTTTTTTTTTTTTTTTGGGGGGCGTCATGTGACGTAGCCTCATATCAAGGCATGCGACGCTCCATCACATTTAGTCTAGTGATATGAATCGTTTCCCCATGCCACAACTTAAAAGGAAGAATATTCATGTGGCTTGACTAGTGTAGCGGGTGTCCCCAGTAATTGTGAGGATTACTCAGTAAAATGGACAAGAGTTGGTCATGGGTGAAAGTAACCACTGAGAGATAGTTTAATAAGGTGGTAAGGTGCTGGTCATGTGTTTTGAACACTGAGTATGCACTCACTAGGAGGAGGGAGGAAAGAATTAGTTTTAGCCCAGGAGATGGCCTAAAGACTCGAATCTGTCAGGACGTTGGTCAAGGGTCCTCACCGCTGACCAGTCATTACCAGCTGAGCCATAGATAGTTGGGGAAAGGTACAGGGGAAATCTAAAGAAAAGAGAAAAAGAAAGAATTCATATGTTAAATGGGAAGCAGTTACTTACACGAACCTTATTCGTGTTTCAGCCCTTCACCCTTCACTCTTCACCCTATCAGCCATTCCTCCTCTGACGCTGCGACGGCATCTGTTTCTTAAGTGCTGAGACGGGTGTTTAACGATGGCCATGGTGTGGGGAACACATCGATAGTACACCCCCAGCAATTGAAGATCCCGGGTAGAGGAGTCGGATCTCATCATTTTCCCCAGTGACTGGAGAGTTCAAGGGGCCAGCACTTTTTCTGATGCGGACAGGGCATCATGACAGTATGGGGCGAGTGCTTTCTATGATGCAGGTACGGCATCATGAATACAGGATTATTTATTCTCCTGGTCTGGATCTTGGGCTAGTGTAATGTAAAAGGCCATGACTTTATATTCTTGGAGGATGTGTGTATTCCTTCTGTAGCAAGAAGGAGGAATCTAGAAAGTCCTTATTCATATAAATTCGTAACTTGATTTATCTCTCAGTGTGGAGAGAGAGAGAGAGAGAGAGAGAGAGAGAGAGAGAGAGAGAGAGAGAGAGAGAGAGAGAGAGACATGTATAGAATTTGTTTGATAACTACTCGAGTGTGATGTTGGAATTGTTCAATTCATTTAGTAAAATGTTTTTCCCGGAGGAGAGGGGGAGAAGAAAAAACATTCTGTAGTGCGCCATTTGGTTGACTGGAGGTATTGCGTGTGCGTATGGAGTAAATGCTGTCATGAATGCGTGTGTGCAAGAGTGATAGTGTGACACATGTACTCTCTGCTTGTTGTATCATGCACTCTCTGCTTGTTCTTTTATGTATTGTCTGCTTGTTCAATCATGTACTGTCTACTTGTTCAATCATGTACTGTTTGCTTGTTCAATCATGTACTATCTGCTTGTTCAATCATGTACTGTCTGCTTGTTCAATCATGTACTGTTTGCTTGTTCAATCATGTACTATCTGCTTGGTCTATCATGTACTGTCTGCTTGTTCAATCATGTACTGTCTGCTTGGTCTATTATGTACTGTCTGCTTGGTCTATTATGTACTGTCTGCTCGGTCTATTATGTACTGTCTGCTCGGTCTATTATGTACTGTCTGCTTGGTCTATTATGTACTGTCTGCTCGGTCTATTATGTACTGTCTGCTAGGTCTATTATGTACTGTCTGCTCGGTCTATTATGTACTGTCTGCTTGTTCTGTCATATATGAAGTTCTGTCTGCTTGTTCTGTCATATATGATGTTCTGTCTGCTTGTTCTATCGGGAAAAAAATGTCGGGGTGTATGAAGGTCATGGGCTACTCTTAGAATGGTTAGGACTTGCGGAGGGTGTGTGTAAGTTGGGTCGGGGGTGGGGGTGGGGGATGGGGGTGCATGATAGTGCAGAGGAGAGGATTTGCGAGGTGGGATGAAGTCGGAGGGAGGAGAGGGGGCGTGTACGGAATGGAAGGTGGTTACATAGGATAGAAATTTGGGCCAGAAATGTGGGGTATACACGAAGATTGTTCTTGATGATGATGACGACGACGACCACAGTGATGATGATAATGACGACGATGACGACAATGACACGACCATGTCGAAGAATGACAAAAAAATGGCAACTGCTTCGATTGTCGTGGTTGGGCAAGTTATATTGCACAACATAATTGCTTTTCTTCGATCCGTTCGATCATTACACTTTTACAATATTTAGAATGGTTAAATACTTTCCCGTTGCTTCTTTTTATCCTTCATTTTATTCCATTCATAATTGTGTTCTCGGATTCATCACTTTTTTGTTTAAAAAGGAAAAGATAGATGGGTAATGGATGAAGCACGCCATAATCTTCATTTCGATTTCTAATTTATCTTCGACCCACTCACCCTTTCTCTGTCTCTGTCTGTCTGTCTCTCTGTCTGTCTGTCTGTCTGT
>JADBJO010003168.1:150000-152500 GCA_016801955.1 Conus betulinus | reverse complement strand
TCAAAAGGTAGCACAGCGACAAACATTAGCGTTTCAACAACTAGTAGCACAATAACAAGCATTGCCATTTCAACAACTAGTAGCACAATAATAAACATTACCATTTCAACTAATGGCACAATAACAAGTAGTAGCATTTCAATAACTAGTGACACAACAACAAACATTAGCGTTTCAACAATTAGTAGCACAATAACAAAACAGTAGCATTTAGCATTTCAACAACTAGTTGCCCAATAACAAGCATAGCACAAACAACTAGTAGCACAATAACAAAGATTAGGGTTTCACAACTAGTACTAGTAGCACAATAACAAAGATTAGGGTTTCAACACTAGTAGCACAATCACAAACATTAGCATTTCAACCATTCGTAACACATATCACAAACATTAGGATTTCAGCAACTAGTAATACAATAACAAATTAGGATTTCAATAACTAGTAGCACAATAACAAACATTAGGATTTCAACAACTAGTTGCAAAGTAACAAAGATTAGGATTTCAACCATTTGTAGCACTATCACAGACATGAGCATTCAACAGCTGGCCACACTACAAATAAAAGAGTAATTCAACAAGCAGCTGCACTATAGCTGTTTGAACTTACCACCATAATGTGATATACGTCATATAAATCATATGGGGACCTGACCTTAAAGTCGAATGCTTTACTACTACACGGAAAAAAGAGGGTGCGACAGAGCATGACAGCAGGTGTGTGTGTGTGTGTGTGTGTGTGTGTGTGTGTGTGTGTGTGTGTGTGTGTGTGTGTGTGTGTGTGTGTTGTGCACGTGTGCGCGCGCGCAGACAGACACACACACACACACACACACACACACACACACACACATGTATGTATAGACCGACACATATGCAGATAGCTAGATAGATAAATGGATAGAAAGATAGATGGACAAACAGGCAGGCAGACAGACAAATAGTTAGATAGATACGTAGGTAGGCAGGTAGGTAGGTAGATAGATGGACAGACAGACAGACAGATAGACCGATTGAGAGACCAATAGATAACTGGAGGGATAGCCATAGACAGATAGAGAGGTAGGCAGGTAGTTAGACAGATTAACAGGCAGGCAGACTGATAAATAGACAGCCATATGTAAGTTACACGAATTCATGCATACTTACACGATTATTTCGGATTTCGCTTCTATTTTGTTTCAGGGTTGGTGCACTTTGTTTAATGTAATCATCAGAAACATAACCAAATACACAGTGCTGTTTGATACGAAAGCGTTGTTTAAGTAAGATGAATTACATACTATTTTGACGCAAATGCTCACAACAATTAAAGATCAAGTATTTGATTTTTTTTTTTTGTGATTTAGAAAAAAAATGGAAGCTGCAATTTTGTAACCTCTGTGAATTGATGATTTCTGATTAATTGTGTTTATTTGTATTTGGTTTGTTTTGTCACCGAGGATGTGTGTTTTTCAGCTTTGTGGTTCTCTCAAATACTGATCTATCTGTGTTTTCACAAATGAAAAATCAAAAAGAAAACAGATAGAAGAAAGAAAGAAAGAAAAAGAAAGAAAGAAAGAAAGAAAGAAGAAAAAGAAAAAAGAAAAAAGAAAGAAAGAAAGAAAGAAAGAAAATAAAGAAAGAAAGACAGGCAGAGAGATAAAAAAGAAAGCAAGAAAGATGAAAAGCAACAAAGAAAGAAAGAGAGATGAAAAGAAACAAAGAAAGAAAAGAGAGATGAAAATAAGAAAAAAAAAAAAAAAAAAAAAAAAAACAAAACTACACTGGATAACGCTATGCAGTATAGACTACTCGCCAAAATGGCAGCAATGTTAGATTTTTTTTTTTTTTTTTTTTTTTTTTTTTTTTTTAATATCGCACCTGCTAACTTTACCATTTTCACTTTTTTCGTACATACCAATGCGTCACTTTCTTTCCTGGCAGATACCGTCACTTCCGTGGCCATCTCTACAGTCACCATGTGGCACTATTCCACCGATGTGGACTGACTGAACTGGGGTGCATAGCCATTCTTTCCTGAAACGGAAAGTATCCCGTGTCTTCTTTTTTATCTTCTATTTCTATTTTGTCTTGCCATTGCTTTTTGATTTCGCTTTGTTAATTTCATGAAATTATCAGCTTTCTGCCGTGCACATAAGCAGCATGGTGAGGAATTTTCAACATGATCATTGACATCACTGTCTGGATATGTTTTTAAATTATTCATGGAATGTAACTGACATCTTTGTCTCTCTGTCTCTGTGTCTCTGTCTGTCTGTCTGTCGTCTGTCTGTCTGTCTCTCTCTCTCTCTCTCTCTCTCTCTCTCTCTCTCTCTCTCTCTCTGAATATGTTCAGTCTTTGTGGTTAGCGTATGGAAACATCTTCATTGCACTAAATCATTGGAGGCTTGGAACATGGGATCACAGAAAAAGTTTGACCAACTCTCGACAACAGCTTCACAAAGCGATTCCATGAACGACATTCACGTCACTACGTTGCAGAAACTGAGCGATAG
>JADBJO010003168.1:140000-145000 GCA_016801955.1 Conus betulinus | reverse complement strand
TTATTAATATTTTCGTTTTGGGGATCGCTGGCGGGAATTCGGAAGAAAAAAAATGTTTCACACAAAGTACAAAAACGCAAAATGTTATCAGAAACAAAACAATAATCTAATCTGCGCGCAATAAATGGGTTAAGACCAATCCATGACACATCTTTTTCTTTTGGATGATAAAGTCTCCAGGCATCTGTTAAATCTAATGTATTAATAGCATGCTGAAAACTGGCAGTTTCCGATCTGTCGTGGGGTTGACCCGCAATTATTCGAGGTCACTGTTCAGAGTGCAGTTAAAATCACCAAGAATAATTAAATCTTCGTACTCCATAGAATTGAAAACTTCAATCAATTTTCGATAATATATGATTTTTTCCTTTGTGTTGTTGGGTGCATAAAAATTGGCAACCATTATAATAAAGCATTCATTTACCACTGAAATTACTAAGATTCTGTCTTGTGCAAGCTCTAAACTTAACATTTCCCTTAAAGTGTTTTGAAATCAAAATAACTGCTCCTCTGCTTTTGTTTGTTCCCTCATTGTAAAAAAAAAATAGTTCCACCCCATTGCTTTTCCCATTCATTTACATCCCTGTCTGTTATGTGACATTTTTGTAAGCAAATAACATCAAAACGTTTTTCTTTGAAATATGCAAAAACAATGATTTCCTTTTAAACCTGTTTTTTTAAACCCCCTAACGTTTAGTGAAACAATATTAATTTTATCCATGGATAGAAAAGTTCAGTTTATTTTATTAATCTTAGGCAATTTCAATCAGATAAACACTGTTCAAACTCATAGTCCATAATACATTTCCAGGCCATTGTCCGTTGGTAGTCATGAATAGTAAACATGATCTGTTTCCCCAGATCAGCCGGTGTGGACTCTGACTCACAGTGCACAAAATCTGCTGTCATCGAGTCATCCGACCCACAGTCACAAAGCCGATACTTTTCTGCTCCCTCTCCCAGGCTGTGTCGGTGTCTGGACAGGCGCCGCTTGCTGGGGGTAGCTGACCTGTGCTGGGGGTAGCGACCTGTTGCTGGGGGTAGCTGACCTGTTGCGGGGAGAGCGGTCCAGGGAGGACAGAAGGGTGGTCTGACGGGACAGAGGACGCCCCTCTATCATTCCCGTCGACAGACTTGCCAGTGGACTGCACCGTTTCACTAGTGCTAAGATTTTCTTTGACACCAGTCTTTCTGACACCATTCTTTTCACCGTTTGTCGGTCTGTCCATAGTATGTTCACCAGTCTGTCCATCCGTTATTTGTCCGTCCGCTGTCTGTCTGTCTGTTAGTTTACATTCGACGTCACCTCTTTTGTGTCTCGTTTGCCCACACTGTCTACATACAATGTCTCCTGAGCACTGTGAGACATGGTGATCTGGCTTCAGACAGCGTGAACACATGATTTTTTTTTCTGCTGTTTTTGTTCTCTGTGGAACAATTTAGCTGTAAAAATGCTGACTTTTACAAATTTATCAAGAGGAGTAGAGGGGACAGTTATAAAAACAAACCTGCGACCCGTTACAAATCGAGTCAATTTGTTGTCTGCGTCGAGAGCTCTCTCCATCTTAATGTTTGATCCCAGTTCGCAACCGAGCTTGACGAGTGAATGCTCGATTTCTGAGTCTGCGGCCGAGATTGGAATGTTGTCAATCCATAGTTTTGTTGAGGGCTTTTCCTCACCTGTATCACTGTGGAGGACATAGGGGTTAGTACTGCAAACCTGTAGCGTAGTGTCCCTCATCCGCATGCCCCTGGACAAGGATTGCCATCCGTGCCTCCTTGGTAGCGGGGTAAATACGCCACAAGCTGCCAATGTTCTGAGCCCCGATGATCGAGCCCTGGCCAGCTACTCGTTCCGCCGCCAAGCACATTTCCAATACGGACGGCCGATTCTTGTCGTGATCCGGAATGTTCTTTGATTTGAGAAAAACGGGAGTTACTGTAGAAAAAGCTTGCATTTTCAACAAATAAACTGGAACGTCAGGGAAAAAGAAAAAAAGAAACGGACGCTGTCGCGGTTAGCGCGTGTAGGCAAAGCGTACGACTGAGTTCACAACTCAGATTCGGACCGTTGAGAGCTTGGCAAAATACGTCCGCACACGTCGAGCGACACTCACCGAATCATTTGACAATGTTTACTCTGCTGACTGCGAAGCCCATCTATTTAACACAAAACCAAAAGAGATAAATATTTGCTGGAGCAAAGGAATTTGAGTAACGTTACTGCAAACAGCAAGGGCTTTTGGCGTAGAAAACTCGACTTTGAAGTAGACGAACACATATGGCTAACACCAAGAACATCTACAAAAGAGGTTAGGCTGTATGAACTACAATGGAAAATAAACCACAACATTTACCCGACTAATATTCTTTTGCAAAAAATGAAGGTATCAGAAACTAACAAGTGTGATAACTGTACAGATGAAATTGATTTTATTGAACATTTCTTTTTCTACTGTCCTCTAGTGAACAAATTTTGGAAAAATATAGAAATATTGATTTCATCGAGAATCGATGCATCGCTGAAACTGTCGTTAACTGACGTTCTCTTTAGAGTCCACAGAGACGATATAGATAAACAGATAACAAAATCGATTAACCATATTATATTAGTGGGGAAAATGTCCATTAGTATTGCACGTAAAACTAAAAAATTTATGGCATTACAAATGATTTTCGATCAACACATAGAACTGAGAAAGCGTTACATCGATTTATAAATTGCATAAGTAAAAAGTGACAGAGTTCAGAAACCTGCGTTTGTACAACATCAGAACCCTAGAGATTAATTCTCCCGAAATAAAAAGAATAAAACGAACCACTAGGTAACCATTAGCATGCGCTCAGGCACTGGTTTAGTGTTTATCCGTTTGTTTTGCCTATTAGTCCTGTTTGTACATGTATAAACTTGCTCTTAATAACACAGGTCTCATATTTAGTCATTCCTAGAGCTGTATGGCTGACCACCATTGTATACATGTATACACAACGCACACTCACGCATGCACGCAAAGCACACACATGCTCTAGCACGCCCAAGCACACACACACACACACACACACACACACACACACACACACACACACACACACACACAAGTACGCGCGCTCTCTCGCACACTCACGCACACGCACGTCCTCATGTCTCCCTTGTAGACCCCCTTTTCGCTATAAGGGTAGCATATTTGGGGAATAGCCAATTTCCGATATCTTAGGTGACCCATGACTTTGTCTCCTGTGCATGTTTGTCATCTCTCCTAGGTCGTCCTTGCAGCCCTTTTTGTCTGTATTCTTCAAGGATGATTACCGGGAGTGTTTACAGGTTCGGGAGTCACAGCGACGGGCTGCTGAAACTTTTTTTCTTCTTATAATCCCAGCCACATTCCTCATCCGCCAGACTTCTGAACGTTTGAAGTGCATTTCTGAAGCGTCTATTAGCATTTCTTCATTGTCTTCTGTCTGTCTGTCTGTCTGTCTCTGTCTCTCTCTCTCTCTCTCAAAACTGAAAGAAAAGAAACTAATGCAGGGTTTTTTGTTTGTTTGTTTGTTTGTTTGTTTTTTTTTTTTTTGTTTCATGTATGTTTTTTCTGTTTACATAAGCAGCACATTATCAGAGTGAAAGTGCCAATACACCACACATTAGAACATTAACAAACCCAGACACTTTGTATCAAACGCCAATGCACTTAAATCAGCAAAAATATGTCCATTTGAGAGAACATACAGACATTGCATGGTGTGTAAGAAGAGACTGGTTGGAGAAAAAAAAAAAAAAAAAGAAAAGAAAAAAAAAAATAGTAGTGGAGATTGGTTTTTGATTTTTTTTTCACTTTTTGTTTTTTTTGGCAGATGAAGAGGACAATGTGAAGCACCAAAAAAATGAAGAGGCGGATTTCGGCCGTAGGGGGAAAAAAAAAAAGAGTACCGCCTTAGGTGCTCCATTGATCCGATAACTGATGCCACCAAAAAAAAAAAAAAAAAAAAAAAAAAAAAAAAAATCGATATTTACAGCAGAATTAACAGCGATACTCCTGGCTTTAAATTACCTTTTAAACTTTCCAAAAGCAATATTTCAAATTCTGTTCTGTGTTGATTCTAAAGCAGCTCTTCAGACATTAAAAGTTTTTCAATTGCACACAAGACCTGAAATGATCATAGAGATAAGTTGTATGATACACATTTTAATTGCAAGAGGAACCCATGTAGCTTTTTGTTGGATTTCACATTGTTCTTTTCATTATAATGAAAAAGTAGACAGCTAAACGTGGAGCCAAAAGTAGTTTTGATTCAGAATTGTTGGATTTCCTCTTATCAGAACATGAACAGTGTAACTTAGTTAGGTCTCATATCTGGAAAACTTTCGAATATAGTATGGTAAATCACGTCTATAAAGAAAAGTTTGATGTTAAAAGAATCAAAGAGAATTTTAATCGTAATAGAAATTATTCTCACTAATGCACAGGTGGAAACTTAATGCATTTACAACAAAAATATGTGAAAAACGTAGTTTGCGTATGTGGTTCAAAATAACTCCAGTTCATATTGTTTTATGCAATGATATGAAAAAAAATCATTCCAGTATTGAAGCAAAATACTGTGCAGGCCATTCTTGAGTCACCAGCTTTAACGTACGAATTCTTTGTACACATAGAACGCACCCCTATTGGAAAATACTTGTAATATTTTTTATCAACTTTATTTGCGGGGGATGAGAAAGGAAGGGGGGGGGGGGGGGGGGGGGGGGGGGGGGGGGGGGGAACAAAACGATATTTTGTTTGTTTGTTTGTTTATTTATTCTTTTTTCTTTAAAACTGTCATCCATTTTGACTTTAATTGATTAGTTAGTTGTTGGTTATAAGTATTTTGTTTCATGTTAATCTTCACTTATGACTTGTGTACAGACATTCACACACTTACACATCCACAACTCTCTCACCCACACACACAGGCACACATATTCCCCCCCCCCCCCCCCCCCACACACACACACGCGCGCGCAC
>JADBJO010003168.1:127500-137500 GCA_016801955.1 Conus betulinus | reverse complement strand
ATATTTTAAATGCACTGCATCTGGTGGAAGTATTGTGTGCTTGGAAATCATAGACTTTGTGCTGAATAAATGATAGAGCTGGCCGACATTAACACTGCCCCTGATTTAACAGATTTTTGTATTTAAATATTAGTCCTGATCATTAACACTGCCTCTGATTAATAGATTTTTGCTTTTAAATATTAGTCCTCATCGGAGACTTATTTAAAAACAACAATCACAGATCCGATGTTGAAATTGCCCAAAGTACTCGCTTGCAGTTGCTGCAATTTCCCTATACCAAAGCCATTCGCGTCCAAAAGTGTGCAAAATGACTTTACGGTTCACGAAGACAAACGCAAATCAGTTGAAATGATTGCTTCAATGAGGAATTCTATTTCACGACGAATCTACAGCTTATTGCTCTTTGAAAAGGTTTTCTGGTGTTCTGGCTATATCATTTATTGTTTGCGTCTGTGTTTATTTGTTTGTTTATATGTTTGATCGTTTCGGGCAAACTGTTATCCAAGCCAGGGTGAGAAGTCTAATTGAAATCAAACAAAATCCGTAACTGCTTTTAAACACAACTGTATTCATGCATACCAGTAAGGTGCTTTAATGTTAAAAAAAAAAAAAAGCTTTTAGAAAATGTTTTTGGTGATTGTGAAACGCCCACTAAGACGTTGGTGAGCTGGTACAAATCTCTTGTTGAATCACATTCAGAAAATAGAAAGGTCGATTCTGATGACAACACTTGACTTCCTGGAGAAACTAATTTCAATCTGTTCATGCCCAGTTGTTACAACGGCCTAAAGATGGAGGCGTAATTCCCAGCCCTATCAAAAGTCACAATGAACTCTTCTTTAACCAGCCAAATATCAACTATTTATAGATTTTAAAATGGAAAGCTTGAGAACGGTGTTGTTTCATGACCAGCCGTAATGAGTGAAATATTCTATAAACAGCATCTGAAAATTTAAAAAAAAACTTCTGGAAATAGCACAGAGAGAGAGAGAGAGAGAGAGAGAGAGAGAGAGAGAGAGAGAGAGAGAGAGAGAGAGAGAGATTTGTGCGTGCGTAATCAGGTTTAGATATGTAAACGTCTAAGAGTCCAAACCAAGTACGATGATTGAGTGGATCAAGATGATGCTTGAACAACAAAAGCACGAGGCTGGAAAAAAAAATCTCCTAATCCATGCAATTGAAACAAAACTCCAATATAAACCCACCATTGCCGCAAGGGTAGTGTAGTATAATTGTACATTTCAAACTGGTTCGTTTGTGGGGGATGGAGGGTGAGGAGGGGTTGGGGAGAGAGAGAGAGAGAGAGAGAGAGAGAGAGAGAGAGAGAGAGGGGGGGATGGATGAGTGTGGCCGTGTATTTGTTCAGTCTTTGAAATAACGTCAACTTTTTAGTTAAAACAATGCACTACATCCTGTATTTTTGCTATAAAAAGGACGAATGTTTAATCCCCATGAAAGTATACAAAGATATTTTTGTATTTGAGTTATAGTGTTAACAATACAGATTTCACCATGACGTCGATTTCTGGCAGCATCGTATCGAACACTTCCTTCAGCTGACAGGACTGACCACCACCATGTCCACTCCAGTTAACCAGTCAGATGATTCTCTGTCTGGTGCCATGAACTGGTCAGTTCCAGAGGGCTGCACTGTGGTCCTCTTCAGTCAGATGGACTTCTCTCCCTGGACCTACCCCGGTGGTCTGGTCAGTGCTGAAGCGAGAATGGCTATCCAGCGGATTAAAGTCTACATAGAAGTGTCCCTGTCTCTGATTGGAGGACCGGCTAACGTCATCAACATGGCGGTGTTTTACAGACAGGGTCTGAAGGATCGTGTCATGTTGTGTCTATTTTTTCCTAGCTTTAACTGATGTGTTGTATATGACCACAGCCGTTGTGTTCCAAGGAGAAGAACTGTGTATAATCTATTGCTTTCCAGACAAGAAATAGGTCCTTACTTGACTTTTGTGATCAATAATAATTTATTGATTATGTTGTGTCTTTATTATGCTTCACCCATCCTCTCCTCTATAATTGCCATAGAGAGATGCCTCTGTGTTTTCAATCCGTTAAAGTTTCAAAATCTGCTACGGTCCAGGACAATGGCGGTGATCATCTTTTTGGTGTATGTCTCGGTGTACGCACTTGCATTCGTCGTGTTTCTCCGGTATCGTATCGGATGCCTGTTTGATCCTACGATTGGTATTCGCATTCTGATGCCTACTCCAGGAGAATTTTACGAAGCTAACAAAGAGTTCACCCATATTATGGATGGGATAGTGCTTGGTGTTGGCATTTTTGGTGGAACGATGGTGACGGTGACGATAGCAACAGTACTGACCATCTTGAAACTTCGTCATATCAAGGAATGGCGATCAGAGTGTCGTCATCCTTCTCATCTGGCGAAGTAGCTCTGACAAAGATGCTGGTAGGTGGCTCCATCTTGTTCATCATCTGTTTGTCTCCCTTTGCGTTCTTCAACTTCGTTCGGCTCTTTTTCCCGGAGGTGGCGTATGGACAGCGGGATCATAATTTATATTTAAGTGGCGCATGGGTTGCAGATGCATTCCTTTTTATCAAGCCATCCTTTCAACATCTTCGTGTGTATTATGCAATGGGTTCCAGGTACCGGGACACGTTCTGGGCCATCTTTGGCTGCAGAAAGGGGAAGCAACAAACGGCCTTCAGGTAACGGCATTACTGGGATGGCTGCTGCACACAACCTCAAGGGAGACAACACAGAGAAATACATCTGTCTCCTCTTTCCATCTACCTACACAAGAACCAGAATAGAAACGCATTTCCCTTGGGGATACAGTCTGGGTTATCCAAAACAAAACAAAACAAACAAAACAAACAAAGAAAAACAAAACAACAACAACAACAAAAAAAAAAAAAGAAAAAAAGAGAAAAAAATGGAACAAGAAAGTTTAACACAACCATTAGCTGATCAGGCACACTTTTTTTTTTTTTGTGTGTGTGTGTGTGTGTGTGTGTGTGTGTGTGTGTGTGTGTGTGTGTGTGGTTGGTTACTTTGTTTATCTATAGTCTGTTCATTTAGTTTCATAATTTTATAACTCTACATAAATGTTGTCAGTAGATCAATGATGATCATTGGAATAAGATAACCAACACACACACAAACACACACACACTCACACTCACATACACACGCATGCACGCACGTACCCCCCCCCCTCCCAGCACACACACACATAAGCGCGCGCACGCACGCACGGACGCATATTTACACACACACACACACACACACACACACACACACACACACACACACACATGCACATACACGACCAAGGCAAAAAGGACAGGGTGGGCGAATGGGACGTAATGTGGTGGGGGATAGGTAAATCTGTAATTAACGCTAAACGCTAAATGTCCACTTTTAAAAACCTGACGTTTCTTTGAGTATTGTGATAAGTTAGAATTATCGCTTTATGCATTAATTACAAAAAAGGGTTAAGGCTAGTATTTGTCAACATTGCAACATATATTCATATACAGTTTATCCAGACATAAACATTTAAATCATTTTTTTTCCAAACGAAGAAGCACATATGAATTAGCATCTTTCTAGATATAGAACAACTGGTGATGTCGACATAAATTTCGAATTACAGCAAGCCAAGCGATTTGGCTTGTGTAACTGACCACGATTTCACATCATTCGATGTAAACAATACTCTGATTTGTGCATTTTGTTTGCTCACATTTCTGTAGATTCCCTTGTTTTGTACGTGTAACTGTAACCCCCCAAAAAAGAAACAAACAAACAAACATAAAACAAACAACAAACAAAAAAAAACAACCAAACAAACAAACAAATAAAAAACACATCTGATATGGCCCCCTCCACTTGAATGGGGAATAAACCGCGTAAGTTAAAAATTCCAGCGAAACCAGACTACTCTAAATCTAACATACCCCTACACGTAAGTGGATGTGTTGTCCTCCTTATATAGTCATTATTGCACGCGCAGTTATGCGCGCGCGCGCGTGCGTGCAACAGGCCTAAGGTGTTGTAGCCGATCCATTCTTTCGTGGTTTACCTCCCTTCCCTGTCCCCTCACGGGATGTCGGGTCTATAGATATGTGTGTGGGCGTGCATATATATATATATATATATATATATATATATATATATATATATATATATATATATATATCATATATTCAATTATGAATTTTCTGGCTATTTTTTTTTTATTTTATATAAAGTGCTAAACCAATTCGGGAGCAGCCTAAAAATGATGATAAAAGTAAAGCTTAAAACCCGGGATTACAAGTTGTTTCGAGGTATTCTTTCTTCAGATCCCATCTGGGATCAGAAGAGAGAATACCTCGAAACAACTTGTAATCCCGGGTTTTAAGTTTTACTTTTATCATCATCATTTATATATATATATATATAATATATATATATATATATATATATATATATATCTATATATATATTGTGTGTGTGTGTGTGTGGTGTGTGTGTGTGTGTGCCGCAGAGAGAGAGAGAGAGAGAGAGAGAGGAGAGAGAGAGAGAGAGAGAGAGAGAGAGAGAGAGAGTCAAGATATGTTTATTCATAGGCCTCAGAGCAGCCGCACATGAAGGGGATGTGAACATTGCGTAAAGCATATGTTATATAATTAGATTCTCAAACAAAACATGAGAGGAGCGATGTGAGACATTGCGTTAAAAATCCATATAACGGATTCAAAAAACAAAAGCGAGAGAGAGAAAAAGAGGACGAGAGAGACGAGAGATGGGTGAGAGCAGAGCGGAGAGAGAGAGGAAAGAAGGAGAGAGAGAATGAGAGAGAGAGGACCAGAGAGAGAGAGAGAGAGAAGAGACTCGATATATTAGTTCACGTGAAGGGGAAGTGAACATGTAACACAGTAAACATGTGTGTGAGTGTACACACACAACACACACACAACACACACACCACACACACACACACACACACGCACACACACACACACATACACACACATCTATCTATTCTATCTATATATTTTTTACGTTTCATTCAGCAAGATTAAGCACACACACACACACACACCACACACACACACACACACACACACACACACAAACACACGTGCGCGCGCGCGCGCGCGCGCGCACGCGCTAGCGAATAAGCAAGGGAGCAAAGATGCTCTGACCAGTTGCCAAAGATGGACATCACGTAGTTGTATTGTTTTTTTTGTTTTTTTCTCTTGAAAAAGGCCACGTGGCCGAAAATTAGAAGAGTGTCATTGTTGCTTTTGTTTCTACTGTTTGCCGTTTGAAATGTTTGTGGTTGTCATGATAAAACGTGTGTGGTAAATCAAGATGAAATTATGTGGTACAGCATGAGAGAGAAGAAAAAGAAATGTACATATAAAAACATCTAGCCTTGAAAGAAAGCAGGAAGTGACAAGTGTTCTTTGGAAAGGACCTTCCATAGTGAACCTATGCACTTATAAAGCTCACACTGACAGATTGAATACATCGATGCAACCTGTTATGCCCTGGCAAGGTTTCTGGCAGCAGTTGTAGAGGATGGTAGTCACTGAAGCCAACAATGTTGAAAGAAGGCAAGGAATGGGCCTGTGACTCAAATCACAACAAACGATCAATTAAACTGGGCCATGATGACAAGCTCTTTGACTTCTTCCCGTGACGTATGCTAACGGCCAGAGACTGCAGTTCCGTTGTGGCCGGATTGGGGCAGACAGGTCAGGTGACCGCGTACCACTGCCCTTCTTGTCCTGTTTCCCATGGTACAGCATACGTTTATTCAGGTGATGGGAATTACTCTTTTGAAAATCGATGCGATTTGTATGCTGCTTTCCTCAAGAGTGTATGTTCCAACCGCTGTTCAGAAATGTTCTTCAGTAGAGGGGTTACTGAACTGGAGAATTTTTGTTGCCGTAATTTTGAGGCATTTTGTGGAGCTGACGTACACACACACACACACACACACACACACACACACACACACACACACACACACACACACACACACACACGTACACACTCGCGTGCTCAGTATGTTTTCAAAACCGTTGAATGATTCTTTAAAAAAAGTCGATTCTTTTAGAGGTTCTGCTGTTGTAAAGTCATCTGTCTTTATGCAAAGTACACATAACATTGTTGTTCCAAGTTCTGGAAATGTTCTGTGGGGATGACCAGATGTTAGCCAGAAGAACTGTCTATGGTTTGTTCCAGTTCTGGAAATGTTCTGTGGAGATGACCAGATGTTAGCCAGAAGAACTGTCTATGGTTTGTTCCCAGTTCTGGAAATGTTCTGTGGGGATGACCAGATGTTAGCCAGAACTGTCTATGGTTTGTTCCAGTCTCCCTCAACACTGAAGCAGTGTCTTCGAGGTTTTTCATTGTTCATTCTTCTACAGCTGTGGTATGGTGCTATGAATATCTGGAAGTCCTCCACAGTTATAGAAGAATGTTCAAACGACGATCAGGACTAGTGAGGGTAGGGAAGTCTTAAGTGTGTGAGAGAGACAGCAGTACGTAAATAACGAGTTAGAATGCAAGCTCTGTGTGTGTGCGTGTGCGTGCGTGTGTGTGTGTGTGTGTGGTGTGTGTGAGTGTGCGCGCGCGCGCGCGCGCGCGCGCGCGTGTGTGTACAAGTGTACCAAAAGCTCATCGGCAGCAAAGCATACTGGGGAGAGGTTCGTCACAGTCAAAGATGCTGCGCTCTTTTCTAAGCTAGTTGTGGGTCAAAGGACAGATTGCTAGCAGTATGAGGGCCCACAACACACACACACACACACACACACACACACACACACACACTCTCTGCTCTCTCTCTCTCTCTCTCTCTCTCTCTCACGTACACACACACACACACAACTCTCTCTCTCTCAGACATACTCTCTCTCTCTCTCTCTCTCTCTCTCTCTCTCACACACACACACACACACACACACACACACACACAGAGAGAGAGAGAGAGAGAGAGAGAGAGAGAGAGAGAGAGAGAGAGAGGAGGAGAGAGAGAGAGAACCCGCAGTACTTCCCAGCCTGGCGGGACGGGCAAAAGTGCACATTTTACACTTAACGTGGGTTACGGAGCTTTCAGACGTGGGTGTGGAACACCGCCCAGAGGCACTCAGACCTTTCATCCTAAAATCTGGCGCCGCCGTTCATTGTGTATTACCCGTGTGATGTAAGCGATGATTCTGGACCAACTGTTTCCATCAATTCTTCATTTTCTGCACATTTCACGATTTCTCTTTAAAAGTATGATGAAGTAGAACTGGTAAATTGTACTCACACCCCCCTTCCCCCATTTTTTTTTTTTAAAAGAGAAAGTACAATAAAGAAGCAGTTATAAACTGTACTCATAGTGTTTCAAGGTTCAAGCTGAAGGAAACGTTTTGGGTGGAAACGTACTTCAGTTTGAAGGTCTCCAGACTTCTGAAGCTGTTGTAAACTTGTCTTCTTCAAGTATCTATTTAATTTTTTTTATGGATTCTAGATATGTGATCTCTCAGTCAGTGGATTATAGGCAGGAGGCTTCGCTTGTGGTGAAGGAGAGTAACAGACTTTACAGTCCTCCTTTCACTATCAATGCCCCCCCCCCCCCCCCCCCCCCCCCCCCGCCCTACTCTTACCTCCTTATCCCCTTTTTACTTTTACCTGAAATGATTGATGGAGGAAGGTGCAGTAGTATTTTCACACGTGTCTAGTGTGTACAGAAGAAGTGCTTGGTGTGTACGCGGTCAAATCGGAAGACTTGAACACACTGTAAAGTTTCATCCAGTTTTTTTTTTCCTTGAGAGTGTTGCAAAAAGTTTCCAGACGAAATGCGCAATTGTTTGTGCCCCTCAGGCTGAACTTACGTCAATATGTATTAGACACATAGACAGCCATCACGCTGAACTTACAGTCAATGTGTAATAGACACATAGACATCCCTCATGCTGAACTTACAGTCAATATGTAACAGACAAATAGGCATCCCTCAGGTTCAACTTACGTCAATATGAAATAGACACATAGACATCTCTCAGGCTGAACTTACGTCAATATGTAATAGACACATTGACATCCATCAGGCTGAACTTACGTCAATATGTAATTGACACATCCCTCAGGCTGAACTTACATCAATATGTAATAGACACATCCCTCAGGCTGAACTTACGTCAATATGTAATAGACACATAGACATCCCTCAGGCTGAACTTACAGTCACTATGTAATAGACACATAGACATCCCTCAGGCGGAACTTGCAGTCAATATGTAATAACATAGACATCCCCTCAGGCTGAACTTACGTCAATATGTAATAGAAACATAGACATCTCTCAGGTTCAACTTACGTCAATATGTAATAGACACATATACATCCCTCAGGTTCAACTTACGTCAATATGTAATAGACACACAGACATCCATCAGGCTTAACTTACATCAATATGTAATAGACACATATACATCCCTCAGGCTGAACTTACGTCAATATGTAATAGACACATCCCTCAGGCTGAACTTACGTCAATATGTAATAGACACTTAGACATCCCTCAGGCTGAACTTACAGTCAATATGTAATAGACACATAGAGATCCCTCAGGCTGAACTTACAGTCAATATGTAATAGACACATAGACATCCCTCAGGCTGAACTTACAGTCAATATGTAATGGACACATAGAGATCCCTCAGGCTGAACTTACAGTCAATATGTAACAGAACACATAGACACATATATCTCAGGCTGAACTTGCAGTCAATATGTAATAGACCTCGCTCAGGCTGAACTTACGTCAATATGTAATAAACACATAGAGATCCCTCAGGCTGAACTTACGTCAATATATAATAGACACATAGACATCTCTCAGGCTTAGCTTACGTCAATATGTAATAAACGCATAGAGATCCCTCAGGATGAAGGTTATAACATGTCTGCCAGAAAATCTCCGAACCAGCAATATAAATCATTGCCTGTATAACTCCTGAAAAAATGCAATGACTGCCCCCCCCCCCCCCCCCTCCGCATTTATGAACGTATGTGCGTATGTATGTTTGTGTGTACGTATTTTGTGTGTAGGTATGTTTGTGAGTACGTACCTTTGTCTGTATGTATGTACGCATGCATGCGTATATGTATGTATGTATGTATGTATGTATGTATGTATGTATGTATGTGTCAGACGTTGGTTATCCATGCATGCACACACATACACACACGAACATGACGTCTTTCCTCCGCACACAACTGCATCCACTCCATACACATAAGGCGCAAACAAAGGTCAATTTCGATTCATCCCCTCCTTAATCTTTTAAAATCCCATGGGGGGTTCTTTACTCTGGCATCAATCAAAGCTTATATATTTTCATAATCTGTGATTCTTTCAGCTAGTGCAACCAATCAAGCACGCTTCTTTGAAGTTCAATACTGATGTTGCAGGTTTACTCACTGCAAGTGTCCGCACACACTCTCTGTGGTGTCCGGAACTGGCTTCCTCTGTGCGGGGATCCCATACTGCCCATTACATATCACAACTACTGGTCGGCGACAAACTTTTGCCCAACCTGGATCTTCCCGCGGATCGGAACTTGGCCCGGGAACGCGCGCAGCCCCCGGCCATCCACCTTAGTGCCCGATCTCCAGTCTCTTCTTTCCCTCTATCGCACGGGGAGTCGGCCCAGCTATAACAAACCAGATAAACACGAGTTCAAAACACTGCCAGCCAGTTAGCAGTCATATTACACTTTAACATTTTTTGAACTCTTCAATTTTTCAAACATAGTTTCGGTTCCGACAATAAACCGTTGAAAACAAAATGGAGAATCATCTAGATTCTCACAATATAAAATTAGATACTTACGCTTGAGTACCGGTCAATCAACTACAATTCACATACTTCTGTATGTGTTAGGCCTCTGCCTTTATCAATGGGCACAGTCCGCCTCTTCTTCACCTAAATCATCTGTTCCATTCTCAGAGTGCGCACCGATACTA
>JADBJO010003168.1:120000-125000 GCA_016801955.1 Conus betulinus | reverse complement strand
CGCCACGACCAGCAACTCCCAGTCCAAATACGATCTGTTGTTGTTAAACACATTTTTGTGATTCAAAAAACATCCACTCAAAACTTCAGTGTCCCAGTCATTAGTGTGCACGAAGTTTTCCAAAGAATATCATCTTAAAACAGTCTCGTTCACGGGGGTTTTGGATGGACTTGACAGCAAAATTCTTGAAGATACCTGCACCCATTATTTCTGGAACACATTACATATGTTTACAATCTCGTCTTGAAAATGTGTTGTTATCCACAAGCATTTAGGATGCCAAAGTGCTGTGCTGCCGCCAATTCATAGTGGTGTGATCTTTCGGATCTGCCATCCCAATTATAGACCGATTTCTATACTATCTGCTATGGTTCTGCTTTGGGGGGTCCAAACCTTTGGAAAAACACATTAAATGTTTATCTTCCTTCACATTTTACTAATATGATCTATTTCACCCCAATCAGAGTGGATTTATAGCCAGTCATTCCTCCGCCACACCATGCTCACAAACTTAATAGAAGAATGGCATTTAAATATAAACAATGATTTAATTTCACTGCTGCTGTCTTTGTTGATTTTGCAAAAGCATTTGATACCATTGATCAGATCTATTATTTAGGAAAATGTATTTTATATGGACTTACATCAGACTCAGTAAATCTCATCGTCTCATCTTTTTTGAACAATAGAAGACAAGCAGTATTCCAGGATTCCATTATGTCACCTCTTCTGGACTGTGAAATATGGTATTCCCCAAGGATTCTTTTTAGGTCCTATTTTGTTTTCTATTTATGTTAACGATTTACCACTTCATGTAACGTCGTCTACTGAACTGTTTTGCTGATGATACTACCCTTTATAACAAAGATAAAAGTCCTGAAGTAGTGTGTTGCAATATGCAGAATGATTTAGATAAATTAGTCAGCTGGACCGAAGCAAATCATATGGCTCTTCACCCTCTTAAGGTCAAAGGTTCATGTTAATTACCACCAGACAGAAAAGGACAAAACATTTAAAAAAAACCAGCCTGCCCAAGCCGTTTAAAATGTATGACAAAGCATTGGAAGAAGTCGAATCGCACAAATTGTTAGGTCTTACACTTGATAATAAACATATCTTGGTCTAGCCCACATATCATACTTTGTAAAAAAAAAACTATCCAAGAAAGTGTTTCAGCTAAATAGAATAAAGCCGTGGCATTCTTAATGAGCATACTCGAAAGATATTTTTCCATGCATTCATCCAACCGGACATAGACTATGCTTCAACTTGCTGGGATTTTGGCAAGCAGTAAAAACTCCTTAAGACCTCTTGAGAGCTTATACAGACGTTCTCTCAAACTTATTCTGCTCAAATCATCGTCCCTCCTACCCAGGTACAAAATTATAAATAATTTAACGCCGTCTTATCTCCATAGAAAATTCATTGTAAACGATATTCGTAGTAAACGTACTATTTTCACCCCACGACCTAGGACTAATCTCTTCATGACTTCCCTTACTTACTCGGGTGCCAGACTTTGGAATGAATTGTCCGATCATCTTAAGAACAGCTGTAGTTTGACATCTTTCAAAAAGGCTTACCACAAGACGTTATGGAAACATCTTTAAAATGCCGGCTTGGTTACTACATTCGATTTCTAAGTACCTTTTCCCCCAGTCCAAGTCAAATGGCCATTTTCCGCTCACTAAAGCATGGATGTAAGTTTGTTTTTTTGTTTGTTTGTTTGTTTGTTGTGTTGTTGTTGTTGTTTTTTTTTTAAACGATACACCAGTACATGTACCTATATTCTATTTGTGATGAATCCTGGTTCTGATGAGTGTGTGTCTATGGTGGTGGGAGAATTAGTTTGATGAGTTCGAGGCTCCTCTCGTCCCGCGTCTCTCTCCTCCGTCTCCGCTCCTCCTCTCCTCTCTCATCTGTCTCTCTCGCGGGGGGGGTGGACTCGTCCCTCCTCTCCGTCTTCCCGCCCAACTCTCTCTTCTCCATGTCCTCCGCCCTCCTCTTCTCCTCTCCTTTCCTCTCTTCTTCTCGCCACGTCCCGCTCCTCGTCTCCTTCTCTTCCCTTCTCTTATCCTCTCTCCCTCCTTTCTCTCTCTCTGAAGTTTCGTTTCGGTATTCTCGTTCTGTCTCGTCCGTCTCTTCTCTCTCTCTCCTCCCCCTCCTTCTCCCTCTCTCTCTCGCCCTCGTCCTCTCTTCTCTCCCTCTCTCCCTCCCTCCTTATTCCCTCTCTCCTTCTTCTCCCCTCTCCTCTCTCTCCTCCATTCCCTCGTCTCTCCCTTCGGTCTCTTTTCTCTCTTCCTTTCCCTTCCCTTTCTCGCTCTCCCACTCTCTCTCTCCCTCCTTCTGGCCCCCCTCATCTCTCCCCCTCGTCCTCCTCCGTTCTCGCTCCCGTCCCTTGCCGCTTCCTCGGCCGTCCTCTCTCTCTCCTCGGGGTCCCTCTCCTCTTCCCTCACCTCTCTCTTCTCTCGCTCGGGGTGGGGGGGGTCCTCATCTCCTCTCCTCCTCCCATCTCTCCTCTCTCGGAGGGGGGGCTCCTCATCCCTCTCTACCCTTCCCTCCCTCCTCCTCCCCTGCCTCTCTCCTCCCGGCGCCCCCCCATCCTCCGCTCCCCCGCGTGCGGGGGTCCGAGTCCTTTCCTCCTCTCTATTCTCGCGTCTCCTCTCCTCCTCTCTCCACCTCAATCTCCTCTCGTACCTCCCCTCTCCCCTCTCTCCACGCCTCTGCCTCCTCTCTCCGCCTCCTCGCTCTCTGCTACTCTCCCTCCTCTCCTGTTCCTCTAACTCGTCTCCCTCCCTCTCTCTCACATCTTCCCCCTCCCCTCCTCCGGGGCGGCGGTCTTCCTCCTCTCTCCTCCCTCGGGGTCATCCTCTCTCCTCTCTCTCCGGCTTCTCTCTCGGGGGGGGGGAGGGGGTGGGGCATCTGGCGGTCTCGGGGGGTCCGGATCTTCTCATTTTCTCTCAATTCGTATTGCTCCCTCTACTCTCCCTCTCTCTCTCCTTCCCTCTCGAATTTTCCTCACGGTCTTTCCCTTCCCTCTCTATCCCACCCTCTCTCAAGTTCTCTCTCCGCAGCTCTCTCGCTCTCCTCGTCCCTCATCGTCTCCTCTCTCTGGGGAAATCTCGCTCCTCTCTCGCTCCCGGGGTGGCTCCGTCTCACTCTCTCGTCATCGCTCCTCTCTCTCTCTCTCTCAGTCCCCTCCTGCCCTGTCTCGCTCTCCTCTCTCCGAAAGGCTGCCCTTCTCCTCCTCCGTCGGCCTCCTTCCCTCCTCTCTCTCTCGTATTCCTCTCCTCTCTTCTCTCCTCCTCATCCTCCCCTCTCTCTCTCTCTCCTCCTCTCTCGTCTAATTATGGACTTTGTGTATTCAACTAACACTTTTTTTTCCCTGTGGTTTTTTCTAGTGACTCCAGGTTTTGCTGTTTTTTCTTCTTTTTTTTTCTCTTTTACTTACGTTGTCTGGTGTTTTCCCGCACCGCTTGGCTGGGTGGACAAAGCCATGTACATTTTGCTCCTCTCCTTTTCCTTATCTCTCTATTACCTCTTGTCAAGGTGGGACTGTGAAAAATTCGTTCTTTTCCTGTGGTTGTTTAGTGGTACTTTCTCTTTTCTCTCCCCCCTTCCTCTTTTTCATCTTTCTCCTGTCTCTTATCCCTCGGTTCGTTCCCTCCCTTCCCCTCCGTCATCTCCATCAATCCAGCCCCTCTCCATCCTCTCTCTCCACTCTTTCCTCTCCCCTCTCTCCTCTTTCTTTCGTTTTTCTTTTCCCACTCCTTCTCCTCTCTCTCTCTCCTCGTCTCCTCCCTCTCCCACTCCACTCTGTTTGGCTTTTCCCCCTCCTCCTCCGGAAGCTCCTCACTCATCTCTCCCCCGTCTCTCCTCCCTCTCTCTCCTCTCTCTCTCTCGCTCGTCTCTCTCTCCACGGAACAGGATACGACAGGGTCACAGGCTGAAAAGAGGCAGCTGTTGTTGTACAGACCCAAGATTCGGGGTTTACCCATGCACAGTAGGCCCAGAGGGCGATATGCTAATTTGGCGCATGTATACACGAAGTAAATAAAAGATGCTTAAAATAGAACGGCTTTCCGGAGAATCATCCGACGCGGGTGTAGAGGGGTCTTCACCGTGCATGTGGGCGATAGTACGATGGGGGAAGTGAAGTGGGGAACATGTGTTGTGTATGCTGGTGTCAGCGGCATTCATGTCCTGGGTTTTGGAATGATGGTCTATATACTGACGTTGCCGTCATGGGGAGAACGTGCTGGGAAGCATTGGTGTGTAACTGGGTTAGAGTTCTGCATGTGCATACCGTCATGGAAGAATGTTTTGTTGCGGTCATGGTAATTTTTTGTTCTAATTATATAAAACTTGATTTATTTCTTGTTGCATGTACTCATGTAAATAGGCTGATGACCTCAAATTAAAGTCACGAGTCACGAGTCACGAGTCTCTCTCTCTCTCTCTCTCTCTCGCGCGCGCGCGCGCGCGCGCGTGTGTATGTGTGTGTGTGTGTGTGTGTGTGTGTGTGTGCGTGTGTGTGTGTGTGTGTGCGCGCGCGCGCGCGCGCGTGTGTGTGCATGTGTGAATTAATGACACAAACACTCCAACAGATTATTTGCACAGAAAGACAAGTGGAGCTATGGATACAAGTGGGAACGGGAATGCACTCCTGTTGATCGCATGTGTGCATGCACACTCATGAACTTTAAACATCATACACTGAAAGACAGCTGGGGGAAAAAAGCATAGCTGTGCCAGGGAACGATTTTTGATCCGCGATTTGATCTGGTTCATGAGTAAATACATTTTGTTTTGCGTGAGTTACAGTTGATAGAGTTACTTCCCCTATAGTCAACAAGAGTTACCTCCCGTATACTTATAGGACACCGAAAATGCGAAATGGCAGTTTTTTTTTTTTTATCTCACTAAATTTGTTTAAAATTCTTTTGGCTTTAATCTGCTCTCTGTCTGTCTGTTTTCTCTATCTTTTTGTTTTGAATTCG
>JADBJO010003168.1:105000-115000 GCA_016801955.1 Conus betulinus | reverse complement strand
ATTGTGATTCAACAAAAGATTCGAACCAGCTCACCAGTATTTGAGTAGGCGTTTTACAATAACTGAAATATTTTCAAAAAGCAACTTCACGTAGACTCACCATGGACTAAGGTTATAGTTTGTCCCGAACAATCAAACATACAAAAAAAAAAACAAATAAACATAGGAACAAATAACAAAAAATAGCCAGATTACCAGAAAACCTTTAAAAAGTGCTTCGAGCTGGTCATTCCGTCGCGCAAATAGAATTCTTTATTGAAGCATTCATTACAATATGTTTGCGTTAATCTTCGTGAACCAATCAGTCATTTTGCAGTCATGGACACGAATGGCGTTGGTACTGGGAAACTTCGGCGAGTGCAAACCGATTATTTCAGGCAGTTTAAACCATCGGATCTGTTGGCCTTCAAACGAGACCGAAACCAGGGCGATCATCTGGTTAGGTCGTCATTCCGACCCACAGACCCCCAGAACCACCACTCCCTGGGCAACAGCTGCTGTGACAGACAAAAGTGCAAATGCTGCTGTCCACGCCCACCTTTAAAGGGCCCTCAGGACGCCATTTCACCATGAGGAGCAGCTTCACCTGCAAAACCAGTGATTTGGTATTTGCGTACCTGATCAAGCCTGCGCGCGTGCGTATGTGCGTGTGCCTGTGTTTGCCTCTGTGTGTGTGTGTGTGTGTGTGTGTGTGTGTGTGTGTGTGTGTGTGTGTGTGTGTGTATGTGTGTGTGTGTGTGTGTGTGTGTGTGTGTGTGTGTGTGTGTGTGTGTGTGTGTGTGTGTGTGTGTGTGTGTGTGTTGTGTGAGGAGGGGAGGGGGTCTGGATACATTCAATCACCCTTGCTGGAAAAAAAAAAACAAAAAAAAACGAAAAACGCTTTGCTATTCATCTGAAATGGTCATCGACTTTTGTCATTTTCATTTGTTGTGCACAATGCATATGAAGTTAGGGAATCTTGTTGGCTCCGCGGACTGTTTTAGATGTAAAGTCGCCTGTTAGCGGAATAGCAACGAGCGAGGCTACGAGACCCACACGGCCGGCAGATGCTTGACGGTGGAGCTTTTTGCCGGTGGGCTCTGCAGTCATGAAATACGGGGCTGGTACACCTATTGGAACGCTCCCGTGGAGGTTCTGTCGTGTCACATCCAGTGGCCATTCATACAATGGCATCTGCCAGGGAGCAGTTATGTCCCTTTCACGTGTTAATGGAATGCCCTGTGCGTGCCTGCACCCTGTGTGAACACAGCGCAGGCTTCCAAAGGGTGGTGCAGCATTGCTCCCGGCTGGTTGTTTGGCAGTTGGGGACAGTACTTCTCTGGGTCCTACCCGCGCCTTCGGGTGTATCTTCTTCTTCGTCGTCTTTTTGTAACGTCAGTTGCGATGCAATCTCCATATTTCTGACTTTCAGTCTATCACTCCAAGTATAGTGCGCTCCAGTATAAAATTTTAAAACTACAATTTGAAAACAGTGAGCAGCCGTAAGGATAGCGGACAAGGGTTAAATGGTAAGAAACGGAAAGAGATGCGTTATCGTTTGTACTGGGGAAAAACCAACAACAACAATGACAACACGACAACAACATCATCATCATCATCATCATCATCATCATCATCATCATCATCAACAACAACAACAACAATAACAACACCACCACCACCACCACCACCACACACCCCCCCATCACTCAAACAACAGCGCTGTGCAGTGTAAAAACGGGTCTACCTGTTCATAATTACGTTCTAATCTGTTGAATACCGTTCGCTTTCAAATTGTTTTCAATATTTCATTATTGTTACCCATTTAAAAAACGTGATGTCTGTGACATATCGGGCTAGTAAGAACTTAAGCGGGCAACTGCCCCCTGTCCAAGCCTAGCTGGTTAGTAAATAAATAATCAAATTTGTCCAGCTCTGCAGAGAGAGAGAGAGAGAGAGAGAGAGAGAGAGAGAGAGAGAGAGAGAGAGAGAGAGAGAGAGAGTGTAGCCTAGGTGGTCAGTGAAAATAATCAAATTTGTCCAGTTCTGCATTGTGTGTGTGTGTGTGTGTGTGTGTGCGTGCGTGCGTGCGTGCGTGCGTGCGTGCGTGCGTGCGTGCGTGCGTACGTGCGTACGTGCGTGCTTGCGTCCGTGCGTGCGCGCGTGTGTGTGTGTGTGTGTGTATGTGTATGTATGTGCGTGCGTGCATGTGTGCGTGTGTGTGTTTGTGTGCGCGCGCGCGCGCGTGTGTATATGTGTGTGCGTGTACGCGCTCGTGCGCGTGTCTGTGTTCGATCATTAACAGAGGCCTTAATGCCATCAATTACTGGAAAGAAAAAGGAACAGACTTTAAAAATCCGTCGTGGCGTGAATCAGTCATTTTACCAGACTTTCATTCAGGAGGAGAAGGGCAAGAGCCAGAGACCTTGTCTGATGCGTTTGCTGTAAGCCAGTCGTGTCTCCCAAAGGGAAGCTGAATAAGCTCCGCGGATCAGTACGACTTGCCACTGGCTTCTATTTGTTGCAAAGTGAGGCGACTTCGTGTGGATATTTAAGCAAATCTTAAAAAAAAAGTGTATGTAAATAACTCCTCCACCAAACATGAACAAACGAATCACAAAACAAAAACAGGACGCATTTCGACTTCTTAGGTCTTCCCCAGGCAAGATAAACAAACACCCAGGACAATAAAAATGAAGGTAATGCGTTTCGAGCTCTTAGGTCTTTCCCAGATAAGGTAAGCAACACTCAAGAAAACGAAGATGAAGCTGACGAGGAATCACTTATCTTGTCAATCACTGGCTTCTAGTCACCCGTTGGAGAGAATCACTTCCATATCAACAGATCAATAAATCCCCGTGATCGGGTAGACCAGCTTTGCCATGAAAAACAGACATCTCAGAACAACAGATATGAGCAATCGGTGTAGGTACAGCTGTTTACAGGAATAAAAATCCTGGAACAAAAGCAGCAGCAGCAGCAGCAGCAGCAGCAGCAGCAGCAACAACAACAACAACAAAACCGAGAAGAAAATCCAAACCATGAAATTATTTTTGCCGAGTACTTTCAGACAACGTATTTATGAAAATGGCTCACAATCTCTACGAATGAGTAACCGTTGGTTAGAGGTACGATGCTGTTCTCACTGTAGAACATGAGGAAAAAAAGGTGGACGTGAAAGAGTCCGGGCGGCTGGAGGGACTCACGATCCACCTGAATGGAACAACGGAGGCACTGGACAAAGTACACACCTGAGTTTCATTCCTCAAGTTGCAGGCATGAGGTGAACTAGGCGCAGATCCAGGCAGCACAGAAGACTGTCAACCCCTGCAATAGAACGTCTCAAAGCGATCCGTTGTTGGGGTTGCACATGTTCAGACTGCTTCCATAACTTCAGGCTGGGTTAAGGTCCATGACGTTCGCGAAGCACAAAGCTGTCGTGTTCTCGATTATGCTCTCTCTCTCTCTCTCTCTCTCTCTCTCTCTCTCTCTCTCTCTCTCTCTCTCTCTCTCTCTCTCTCTCTCTCCATATGTGTGTCAGTCTGTGTCCATATGTATGTATGTATGTATGTATGTATAGTATGCATTTACCTGTGTATGCATGTATGTTTGTATGCATGTATATAACAATGTCAGGTTCAGCAATGAACAAAATAATCAACCACTTAAATCTGTGGCTGCTTTTTGAAGAAAGTGCCTTGTTAAAAATCCAAACTAGTATTGTATCTCTTTATAGAATTGTTTGCCATTCTAACGGCTGCTATTGTGTACCGAAATATACGGATCTCAAGAAGAAAAAAAAAAAGAAAGAAAAAGAAAGAAAGAAGAAGAAGAAAAAAAAGATAAGTTTGTAAACACTGTTCATAGCATCTATGCTACTTTTCCCATTCAGGATGTTGTGTCTGGAATAATTTCTGATACTCTTTGCAGTCAGTATGGACTCTGTCCACAACAAGAGTGACTCTCATAGACATACTGGGGTAATGTTCATTGATATTTTTTTTCGGATGGGTTCTACTACTGTATTGCTGTAGAGCTAATGAATACATCCGACATTTTCCATACACTCTCACGTTTGTGTCTTTGCTTAAGAAAGAATCATCTAGAAAAGATGCCGAACTACGTCCCTGTTTCTGCTGGGATGCAACAATGGGTTTGATTCCCATTCAAACTGTCTCAGCACTGAAGCCAGCCTCTTTCATCCTATCAAACCAGTCTCCCTTTTCAATCCCACTGTTCTTGTGCTCTGTGTTGAATGGAACTGATTGCAAATCACCTTTCAAGTCTGTTAATACCATGACACAATTCTTTCAACAATCAGCAGTGGGATATTCGACGTTTCTATCATAAAATGATAACTCTCTCTCTCTCTCTCTCTCTCTCTCTCTCTCTCTCTCTCTCTCTCTCTCTCTCTCTGTTTCTTTATTCCAAGTTAGATGTCGTTTCGTGAGTCATTCAGTTTCATGTTTTTAATCCTAACCAACTCAAAGCCGAGCACTCTTATGTTAACGTACAGAAACAATGACTTTTTGCACAAAGATTTTTGGTAGTTTTTTAAAATTTGTTTGTTTGTTATTATTTTGCTGTGATCCTTTCTCCGAAACACATATTCCTTATAAATGACTTACGTGTTGTTAATATTTGCATTATGTTTCGTCTTATTCCTCACTCTGTGTGACTGGGGTGACTGTCTTCTGTCACTTCGCCTTCATCGTGAATAGTCTGGGTACTGTCTGATTTATTTGCTCTCGCGCTCAGTTTTAAATATTTTAAGTTGCGGCCTAGACCTGCGACTCAAAATAGCGGGCACTTCCCCTCCCACCTCTGTGTGTGTGTGTGTGTGTGTGTGTGTGTGTGTGTGTGTGTGTGTGTGTGTGTGTGTGTGTGCGTGCGTGCGTGCGTGCGTGTGTGCGTGTTATTGATCTCACTTCTGAAACTTTCGAATCTACTTTACCATTTTGCATCGCGAGCGTATGCAAACTGGTCCTGATGTATCGCGCAAGCTACTTGTCATGTGATCGCCTTCTCACACTTTCTGTATTTTTTTCTCTTACGCCATGTATATGTATCTAAATATATGTCCAGAGCGTTTTGGTTTAAAGTCCAGTCACTGATAAATTAAAAACAAAAATTTTAATTAGACCCTAAAAGAATCTTTCCAAGAGAGCAACACGCATGTCATATATCTAGCCAATAACAAATTATGACTCTGCATATAAGTAACATTATTGATACAAAAATTGATTACCACGATACCTAATAGGACTGTATCTTCATGAGAGCACATGAATGTCAATTCTAATTGCAAATACACTAAAGAAAAAGAAGATAACGTTCTAGCAAACGATAGGAGAAAACATACGGAAACGTGTTACCTGTATTAACACTAGCTAATAAATCAGCAAATGAAAATCAGCGATCAATAGATGATAGCTGATGGAGAGCATGTTCCCAGAGAGCACCACTCAAGGGGGATCAACCAGTTTAGACCAAAATTACCTCTGAACATGGAAGAGAAAATCTTTCTGTCACGGCGGCCGGGCTGACTAGATACTTCAGAGAAAGTGAGTACCTGGATTGTCAGTCCAGAAAGGAGCATTCCCAGAGAGTCCGATCATGTAGAACATGCCACTGTGATTTGAAGAGCAGTACAAAGAGCTAGGGCAGAGAAAGGGGTCTCCACTGCTGTTGCTGGATCTGACAAATGCAGTTGCTTCATTTCCACGAAACGACTCGACTGGCCCTCGATGTATATCATGTCCCAAACATCATCCATGAAATACTGAAGAAGTACTTCCGTGGCTTCTCATTGAGGCTCTCCACAACACAATGTATAACAGACTGGATCAATTTGGAGCTTGGTATAGCTATATAGACTGCATTTTCTCTGATACTGCTTGTGGTGACATTGGAAGTCACCTTGCAAGCGGTCATGAGTCGTACAACTTTAGAAGACCTCAGGAATGGATACCAAAAATCCCATCTGAAACTCTTCATGGATGACACACCTGCCAGGTTTACTAAGTAAGATGATACACAGAATTCTGAGGCAGTTGGACAGGTAGCTGATTCAAAGAGGATGTTTCGAACCAAAGAAACTGAGATGCCCATTCATGTGGAAAGAAACAGTAACTAGAATAATGAAGTAAACTATAGCCAACCAAGGCAATCCAAGAGCGACAGGAGAACCAGTCAAGAGTCTTAGATAGTGATCTCATGACTCCTCGACAGACACAAAGAGGAGAAAAAAAATCAAGAAAATGACAGAGAAAAGCCAGCAGATAGTAGACCAGGATTGTCTCCCTAGCAGATGCAAGATTTAGCATTTACAGCTCATGCTGATTCCGAAGCTTCTCTGGCCTCTGCTGCTGTATGATATCAGCACTAGTGCAAGAATACACAAGGAATGGCTCGATGTGCCCCCTGTTTCAATGACGCTACACTCTCCCTGTCACCATGCAAAGTTGTTCTACCCATGACATCCGTCCTCGTGGAGCTACATCATGGGCAAAACAGTGTCACTAACCATGCTCGAGGAGTCAGGAGACAAAGTAATGACATCAGTTCAGCCCAGCTGAAGACTGGCAGAAAAGGGAAAGTTCAGGAGGCAGTGGGCACGGCACGGGAAAATCTCAAGATAAAGCAACTTACTGGACATAGTCAAACCAGGAGAGAGCGGCTGAGGTCAATGGAAAGAAAGTGGTGGTCAAGAGCAAAAGGGAAAACGAATAGCGACCTGTCGACACCGGGGTTGAAGTAAAAAAGAGGATGCTAAACGAATCCGGAGGACAGCCCAACAAAACCAGCACGGGCAGTGTACAACGTGAGAACGCGCAGTAATTCTCAGCAAAAAATGAAAAAAAAGATGATGTACATGGGACCTCTTGGGATCAGCTTCGTCCCCTGATTAGTACGTGGACATGTGCCCTGATGAAATGGGGACAACCAGATGGCACTGTGCGTGTGTGTGCACAGTCACGACACACAGAGGGGCAGATCGAGTTCAGCCAGTGCAGTGCAGACCAGAGGAGGCCACACACGGAGACACAACCAAGCGATTCCAGGAGACTTCACATGCCGTTATCACTGCCAGAGGACACTACGCTATCAGAAACTCCAGAAACGGTATTCTACACTGCAGGAGGCCACAGATCGTGGTCTGGAACAACTGTGACATCAAAGCATCAAATCAAGGTTTTCTGGATGAACTGGAGTACTGGAAGCACACAGCAGATCTTGCGGAAAGAGAAGACCACCGAGAGATCATCAGGAAGAGTGAGGCATGAGACCAGTATGCTCCACGCTGTTTTTACAAAGCAATGGATTCTAACTGAACTCATCGTGCCATATGAAGCAGAATGGGAAAAGCTCATATCTACAAGACTGAGAAGTGTGCCTGTCAAGGCAGCAACTTTAGAGAGCCTAGCTTAAAAGCAAAAGTACTCATCACAGAAATTGGAGGTATGGGTTTTGTAGGCTGATCAGCCTCTGATCTCATGAAACAGCTGAGGAGTTCTTGTAAAAGGAAATAAAACCCTAAAGGCGATGTCAGAGGCCACTGTAAAGCGTTCTTGTCGAGGAGGAACAAAAGCGTACTTCATAAGACTTACATTTCATTCTAGAACAGGTGTGTGATGAAAAATAAGGCTGAGACATCCCTCGAAACAGACAATGCACTGAGACGCCCAACCATACAGTTGATGGTTCGAATCCCGGCAGCGCAAAAAAAAAAAAAAAAAAAAATTATGGTGGCAGAAGGGCATTTAGGAGTCATGACCCAGATGTGGCCCAGCCCTTTTAAAGGTTAAGGATTTCAGGGCTGAAACACTTGCCTGAGAGGAATTTCTTTCTAAAGACACTCCACGTCTGTACGACCTTCGTGCACGTGAAGATCAGATACACAATAAAGATACGGACAGAGTCCCATGTTGGTCTGATAATGAACTTAGAACCTGACAGCTTCAAATGAGCAAAAGGCACAGCAATGAGCGAACTCACCTTCTGTTCATGAGAATTTGTGAAGTTCTTTTTCCTCTTCAGCTCGACATGAATCCCAGCCTTGGTAGTCTGTCAGTGTTTGGCGTATTGTAGACATCCTTGAATGCTCCGGATGCACCTGTGAGATCATGTGACGAAAGCTTGGCTGTGTCAGGATTTGTACTGTTATCACCTGCCAGAGATACAGCAACGAGTGGAGGCTACAGGATGCGCACGGCATTTCAGTTTGGTGGGCGCTGCAGTCATGAAATATGGGTGGTATACCCCCTGGGGGGTGGGGTGGGGGTGGGTGGGGTTCCATGGAGGTTTTGTTGTGTCACACTGGTGGTCACAAAATGACATCTGTCAAGGAGCAGTTATGTCCCTTGGCATCTTCATGGAATGTCCTGTGCGTGCCTGCACCCTATGTAAACACAGCACAGGCTTCCAAGGTTGGTGCCGGTTTGCTCCCAGCTGATTGCTTTGGCAGTGGATAGAGTACTTCTTCAGGTCCCACAGGCACCTTCGGGTGTATTTCTTTCTCTTGAACTCCAGTCTTGGTAGACCCAGTCAGTGTTTGGCAGGCTGTGGACTCCCTTAAATACTCTAGATGCACCCAAATACGTGGAGGGGAGACAATCGCCGCCAAACATCCCTCACAGCCCGCTGGCATGCTGTGATAAACACTCAGTTGTCAGCAATGTCGTTGTTGGTTTATTTGTCGTTGCACCCTAAGGGCTTTGGGTGAAGGGGAGTAAACGACAACGTCGACGACCACTATCACCACCATGTACAATTCATTCAGATGAAATCATTGTGGTCTATCGTAGCAAATATCTTGAAAAAGTATGAATACAAAAGCCACGTCAGCGAGCGTAGTCAATGTACTTGACTACGACACGAGTAATCAAGTTTTATTTGCAATTTACCACAAATGTAATACTGCAGCCTCTTGGAATGTGGATTAGTAAAGCAGCAATAGAGGATCTGTTCAGCCCTCAATTATACAGGAACCATGCAACACTAGATCAGAAGAAAAAGATGCACCCGAAGATGCGGATAGGACCCATAGACATACTGTCTTCAACTGCCAAACAAACCAGCTGGGAGCAATCCGGCACCATCTTTGGAAGCCTGCGCTGTGTTCACACAGGGTGCAGACACGCACAGGGCATTCCATGTGACACGACAGAACCTCCACGGGAGCGTTCCCATGGGTGTACCAGCCCATATGTCATGACTGCTGAGCCACTGGAAAAAAACGCCAGCGTCAAGCAACTACCGTGTGCATCCCATGGCCTCGCTCGCTGCTGTTCCGCTGACAGGTGATGACAGTACAATTAAAATATAATATGCTAAAGCCGTGTGAAACCCTTTTACATTCCAGTCCAAAGTTATCAAAGTTTGAATAAAGCAGCCCCAAATTTCCAACTGAACAGGAACAAAACCATACCTGGCCTGGAAGCTTACGGAGACAGTCGTTATGTCGGGGCTGAAAGAGTTAATGAATCGAACCAATAGGAACCAACAGGGAATCTATCTATCTATCTATATTTTAAGTGATAATTAAGTTATACCTTACTATATGTACCTTATGAAGTCAACAGGTCTACGTTTGATCCCCAATTTAAAACACGTCCTGCATCTACTTTAACTGTGACATCGGCCTTTCGGATTGATAAGTGGACATACAAAGCATGACAAAAGTCCACTCGGCCACTGATCAACCAGTGTTTTTTTTTTTTTTTTTTTATCATGTTTTGTCTTGTCCAGTGACCATGCCGAAAGGCGAAGGCTTTCTTACAAAGTGCTTGTGTGAAGGCTGCAGTCAATACAGGAATCCTGATGTTATTGTTGTCATAAAGCACTTGTGTGAAGGCTGCAGTCAATACAGGAATCCTGATGTTATTGTTGTCATAAAGCACTTGTGTGAAGGCTGCAGTCAATACAGGAATCCTGATGTTATTGTTGTCATAAAGCACTTGTGTGAAGGCTGCAGTCAATACAGGAATCCTGATGTTATTGTTGTCATAAAGCACTTGTG
>JADBJO010003168.1:87500-97500 GCA_016801955.1 Conus betulinus | reverse complement strand
CACACACACACACACACACACACACACACACACACACAGAGTACACACCACACACACACACACACACACACACACACACACACACACACACAGTACACACACACACACATCACACACACACACACACACACACACACACACACACACACACACACACACACACACACACACACACACACACACACACACACACACACACACACACACACACACACACACACACACACACACACACACACACATGACGACGTGGCCCTTCTTGTCTGCCCAAATTGCCGTTGATGAAAACCGGGTTCTTCTGAACAAATTTGCAAAAAAATGTTGCTAAAGCTCCGCCCAAGAAACGTTGACTAATGAACTACAAGACGGGGGCCGGAATAGCTCAGTTGTAGAGCGCCGGACTCGGAATCTTGGTGATCCTGGGGTTGCGGGTTCGAATGAAACTATAAACCGAGGTTCCTTGAGTGAACGCTCGCATAACATCTTGCACACACGTAAAATCCTATCACCAACTTTCGGAGAGAAGGCCAGTCTGGCAATTGGTATGGATGACACGTTACGCATAGCATGCACCTTCCCGAAGCTGGAGTATGGCTGCCTTAATGGCGGGATACAAAACGGTCATACACACAAAACTCCACTCCCTTGTTGATAGATGGGATTAATCCTTGCCTGTCTATACAGGGAGTGTCTGCAGGAGTGTCAGTCTGCGTACGCAGAAGAAGAAGAAGAAAGAAGAAGAAGAAGAAGAAGAAGAAGAAGAAGAAGAAGAAGGAGAACTACAAGACAAAACACGACATGTTTTCAACCTCTCAGGTCTTCATCAGGCAAAATACACAACACCCAGGACAACGAAAACGAACGAGCAATCACGTATCTTCATCATAATTCGGCGCAAGATGGGCGTTAAATGAAAAAGGCGGGTTCATCTTGTCTGTCTGAATTGTCGTCAATAAAGTCTGTCCACACTGCCGACTATGTCCATCTGGTCCTTCATGTCTGCCAAAGGACAGTCAGGACGTCATGTCTGGTCCAGTCGTCGTCAATGACAACGTTGGCCTCCATGCCCCTCCAAAACGGTCGGCATTGAAGTTTGGCCTCCATCTCTACTTTCGCCGTGAATCCCGCTTGGATTGCTTTTAATGACAGTGCGGGTATTATCTTAGTCCACATTGCCGTCAGTCGTATCTGCCCAAATTGGCATCAGTGACAACGTGGGTTTTTTCATATCTGCCTACATTGCCGTCAGTGACAACATGGGCTTTCATATCTGTCCAAATTGCCGTCAGTGACAACGTGGGTTTTTATATCTGCCCAAATTGCCGTCAGTGGCAACGTGGGCCTTCATATCTGCCTACATTGCCGTCAGTGACAACGTGGGCCTTCATATCTGCCTACATTGCTGTCAGTGACAACGTGGCTTTCATATTTGCCTACATTGCCGTCAGTGACAACGTGGGCCTTCATATTTGCCTACATTGCCGTCAGTGACAACGTGGGCTTTCATATCTGCCCAAAGTGCCGTCAGTGGCAACGTGGGCTTTTATATCTGCCCACATTGGTGTCAGTGACAACTTGGGCTTTCATATCTGTCCAAATTGGCGTCAAAAACAACACGGGCTTTCATATCTGCCCAAAGTGGCGTCAGTGACAACATGGGCTTTCATATCTGCCCAAAGTGCCGTCAGTGACAACGTGGGCTTTCATATCTGCTCAGACTGCCGTCAGTGACAACGAAGGTTTTCAGATGCTCCGAAATTATTGTCCATAACAATCTGGACCTTCATATGTGCCCAAATTGTTATCAGTGACAATGTTGGCCTTCACGTCTGTCAGAGACAGTTCGAGCCTTCTTGTCTGCCTGATTCGACAACACTCTGAGCGACAACCACAATATAGCATCTCACAGAGATTCTTCTCATAAAGGAGTACTACTTTGAGTCTGCTGCAGCAGGCTGGAGTGTGGACGACAAAGTCCTCTTGCAGATGGGGCAACAGAGGACCAGGACAAACAAGACACGATGGCCTGATTTTGGTGCAGAGTATCCCGACATTGCAGACTGCAAGTGATGCCACTTGTCATAGCGTCCTTTATGTGAGCACTTAGAGAGGAGAGATGTCAATGTGGCAGAGCTTGGTGTATACCTCCTCCAGCTACAAGAAATGCTACTAGTGAGAGGTGTTTTTTCTCTCTCTGTTTGCTTGGTTTTTTTTTTCAGGGAGGGGGGAGATAAGGGGGCAGGAGTGAAGTAATTAGTGACACACTGTTTGCCATTTTCCTTTACTTTGGATTAAAAACCAAGCAGTCAATATGCGATCCGAGAAAGAGATCTGTTTAGAATATTCTGCCCGTACATTTTACTATTCATACTGCATGGATGATTAATATCTAGACGATGAAGAACGTTCAAAAAGAGTTCAAATTCATGTTGGAATTTGTCATCGAAATTCAAATGAATTGGTGAACGGTGATGGTCAACATAATTTTTGAAAAAGTATGCAGGGTGAAAGAAATGAACTAAAAATGCTGGGGTAGTATGGAAAGGTACCCTTGCTCTGGAAACAGAAGCACCCTAACATTGCAAGCGTTTGTGGGAGTGAAGTGAAGGGGGTTCTTTTTTTGTTGACGCCCATTGTTGACGCACATCACATGATAGGAAACATTTTGTTACATTTATTGTATGGTAGGGCAGTACAATAGAAGAAAGATTTCCGACCGAGGTTCCTCGCCTGCAGAAATAGCCAGTCATAACAGCATCATGATATGCTTACAAAGCAGCACTTCGAAAATGTGAGAAGACCACGGCTTGTTGAGGTCCTTGAAAAGGAGGAATAGTGGGTACTTTTCGGCTGCTGGGCAGATTTGCCTTTCTCTTTGCTTTAGGAAGATGTAGTGACAAGAGGTTCACAAAGAAAAGAACCACCGTGACCATCACATCAATCCCAGGTTTAACACTAGACATGTATTAAGTTTGATACTAATGCATCAGTAACACATACCACAACATCCGCGTGTAGTCACCGAGCTTTGCTGACGGGAAATAACTCAATTCGTCTACCAAAGAAATAACAGTATTAAGTATTACCTGTGCAACGTTAAGTGTCTCGCATCCACCGCTGTGCGACCATTGTCCGCTAACAATGTATCAGCGTATCCAGTGCTTGGACGTTGTTCTATACACAAACCTTATACGGTGTCTTAAGGTACAATACCAGGTGCAATTGTTTCCTCTGACACAAAGTAAACTGCACTGTTATTTTGGGTTGACTGATGAGGACACTAGTCATCAGGCTTGTTAAGTACCCAACCACAAGGTCAGCAAACCGTGTCTTTTGCATCAGTGTCTATAACTGTTGGTTAAGAAAACAAAGCAAAATAAAACAAAACAAAACAAAAACAAAACGAAACTAGGAGACTGATCTGTGAGAGGTGTGGAGGCAGAAGGAGAGCCTGAATAGCTCGGCTGGTAGAGCGCCGGACTCGTGATCTTGGTAATCCTGGGGTTGTGGGTTCGAATCTCCACCGGGCTGTTTCGGAACAGGTGGTTTTTCCCCTCGGAGTTAACATTGGTTCTGATTCCATTTCCCGAATAGTCCTTTGAATGAGACTATAAGCCGGGGTCACGCATAACATTTTGCACACACGTAAAAACCCATCAACAACTTTCGGAAGAGAAGGACAATTTGGCCGTTGGTATGGATGACGTTACACATCGCATGCACTCTGCGTGAAAAATCGAAAATCGAAGGAATGAAAGAATTGTTATATTGAATAAACGAATTTGACTGAATGACACGGGAAACGACTGAATGAAGCCCCAGCGTGCAGCTCTTCAGTCGGCTCTACCCAGGTAGGCAGCCCGTTGTGTAAACGAGAATGCGGATTGTAAAGCGTTTAGAGCTTTGGTCTCTGGCCGGGGGATAGGCGCTATATAAGTACTCAGAGTAATAATGATGGAAGAGATAGGGAGAGAGATGCGGGAACCCGTAGAACGTCTCCCTCACCCACCCACTCTAACCGTGGTTAAAACCGATAGGACCGAGTGACCCACATCCAGGTCAAAGGTCAAGTGATCCAATGCTGGCCACGTGACGCATGTGAACGCGCACGTCAGTGACCCTAACTGAATCATGGGTGAGCCAACTGGACAGTGAAGGCCCAGTGACCCAACATGACTGGCGGTGAAGGCCCAGTGACCCAACATGACTGGCGGTGAAGGCCCAGTGACCCAACATGACTGGCGGTGAAGGCCCAGTGACCCAACATGACTGGCGGTGAAGGCCCAGTGACCCAACATGACTGGCGGTGAAGGCCCAGTGACCTAACATGACTGGCGGTGAAGGCCCAGTGACCCAACATGACTGGCGGTGAAGCCCAGGACTGGCGGTGAAGGCCCAGTGACCCAACATGACTGGCGGTGAAGGCCCAGTGACCTAACATGACTGGCGGTGAAGGCCCAGTGACCCAACATGACTGGCGGTGAAGGCCCAGTGACCCAACATAACTGGCGGTAGCGCAAATCGAGGTGTCAGGCCCTGGCTGGGAGGCATTCTGTCACGGTGACTGAGACTGAGCTCGGATTGATAAGTTGTGAACAGCAGCAATAACAATACCAGCACATTTATCAGTGTTAGCAGCAGCACCACCACCAACAACGACAACAAGATTAGTAGCAAGAACAAGAACAAGAAGAAACACAAGAACTACAAAAACAATAAGAAGAAAAGAAGAACAACAAGAACAACAACCAATAATAACAAAAACAATAACAATAACAAGAACAACAATATAATCATTATTATAGTAATAATAATGACAATAATAATGATTAGAAGAAAGAAGAAGAGAAGAAGAAGAAGAAGAAGAAGAGCAAAAACAATAATGAATACAAATACTAGTAACAACAGAAGCAACAAGAACAACAACAGCAACAACAACAACAACAACAACAACAACAATGATAGTAATAATTATAAACTGGCATTGATACAGCACTTAAATTACGAATTTAGGGCGCGTACAAACACACTTTCTCACACAGATACCCTGAAATAATCCCTTTTCATAACCATACACATGTGCACAGGAACAAGCTACAAAACACTTGGGAGATTCTGGGCCTGGGGTGCGGCTCAATAAGATCTGTGTTAACATCGGGTTTGAAAGAGACAACTGAAATCGAATGGCTAACATTGACTGAAGAAAGTTCCAGATCTTGGTATCGTCGACAGAAATGGAATGGAAACTATGAGTTTTTTTTGAAATTGTAACAAATCATTTTTAAAGTGCCTTGCCAAAGGTTTTAGGCGCTGACAATCCACACTCTCGTGTACACGACGCGCTGCCTACCCTGATAGTGCCTACTGAAGAGCTGCCTGCCGGCACTTCATTCAGTCGTTTCCCGTGTCATCCAGTCAATATCGTTCACTTGATTTCCTTATTTCCTTCATTCTTTCCATTTCTCACGCAGGGTGCATGCGATGTGTAACGTGTCATCCATACCAACGGCCAAAACTGGCCTTCTCTTCCGAAAGTTGGTGATAGGATTTTACGTGTGTGCAAGATGTTATGCGTGCGTTGAAACAAGAACCTCGGTTTATAGTCTCATTCAAAGGATTCTTTGGAAAATGGAGTCAGAACCAATGTTAACTCCGAGGGAAAAATCCCCCTATACCGAAACGGCCCGGCGGAGATTCGAACCTGCAACCCCAGAATCACCAAGATTCCGAGTCCGGCGCTCTACCACTGAGCTATTCCGGCTCCCGGGGAAATCCTTAGTTAGACGAAGAACAGAGATTGAGAGGGTGTGTACAGGGTAGCTGGTTCAGACAGATGAGCAGAGGCATAGCCAGTGACAGTATTACAGCAGACACAGGGTGTCATGTCGTTCATTCATGCAGACACTGGAAGCAGTGGATTTTCATGTTCAAACGGATACAGGGTTGACGACGTACAGTCTTGAAGAGATGGAGAGCTGCTGAATAAATTTTGGATGTTCTGTTGTGGATGAAGAGTAGAGCGAGAACAACCCATAAGGAGAACGATACATTAATCTAGCCATGGAGTAACACCCCCCTCCCCCCCCCCCCCCCCCCCCCCCACACACACACACACCTTGTCCGATGTTGGTCAGTTGCATTTACAAAGAGTTCAAACAGTTTTGCTTGCTGTATGTAATTGTTTCCATTTCATTAATTCTCTTCTTGCTAATGATAAGCCTATTGAAGTTCACAGTCTACCGAGAATTTCTTTGGGTATGAGACTGTTCCCCTTTGTTTTTGACCCCCCCTCCCCTGTAATACTAAATACGTCGCTGTCATTTTGTTGAATTTCTAGCCTTCAATTGGCGACCGTTGAAAGAGTTATTGCTCACCGGTCAAAAAGACATCTTTGTCTCCTGTGAGAACACTGCATCATTGAAATATATTGTTGTTACAATTTGATGTATTATGCAGTCTTACATTGTTCCAAAAGGAGTACGAAAATTCAAATTCTTGTGGAAAAAAATCGCATAAACTATATGATTTTGGAAAAAGTTAAAGTTCTATGACGTGTAGCTCTGTAGAAAATGGTTGTATAAATATGCCAGATCTTAATGCTATGAAGGCTTCCTTTCTGAGATTGTGGACAATTAACCTACAGAATTCTTCATCTCAAATGTGGAATCTGTTTCCGAATAAGCATCTGTTCTCTAACTCTGGGGGAAAAAATCTTGTTTCTCCTCTTCCACATCTTCAAAAGCTGTCGTGGGAATATCCCGGCTTCACTCATGTATCATGTGTATTATCGACCTGGTTAGACGACAGAAAACAGCTACATACATATCCTGATATGTATAAAAATGAATTCCTTTTTTTTTTCTCCCTTAAATTTTGGATTACCAGTTCTTTTTTTGGGACTGGATAACATGGAGGTCTGACGCCTTTTGACCACATTTGTGATAAATTGAGGGATTCGCTGTCACGGCTATTTAAATATAATGCCGTATACAGCGATCTAATGTTGCATGCAGCCACCTTCTTGCTAAACAACCGTGCCTCACAATCATCACCGATGTTTTCTTTGCCATCGCTGTCACCTCCTCTCACTCCTCTGCTCGATCTGCACACCAGCCCAGCTTATGCTGCGCGTCGAACACCAGAGCCTTACGGTGATACTGATCTGAACACCAGCCCAACCTTATGCGGCTGAACACCAGTTTCCTATACTGATCTGAACACCAGCCCAGCCTTATGCGGCCGGTTTCCTATACTGATCTGAACACCAGCCCAGCCTTATGCGGTCGGCTTCCTATACTGATCAGAACACCAGCACAGCTTTATGCGGATGGTTTCCTGTTGAGAACATTCATGGCTCCTTTCTCGACCAGCTCGTTTTTTTTTTTATTTATTGTATGTCAGTTGACACGGGCCAGCATGGATAACTGATTCACTTCCTTCATTCTTTTTTTTTCATTTTTTTTTTTTTTGATTTGTTCTTGGTACATTGGACAAAAAGTGTTGAGAGAGGAAACACACAAATGCAAACCCACTTGCATTCATATTCAAAACTGCCCAATGTTACGGTCTGATGTGCATGCGATCTATCACAAGCTCATTCTGTTCTTTGTGTGCATTTGCGCTGCCCTCGTTGATCTTAAAAAGACATGTTCTTTGTGATTTTAATAACAGCTCGTGTGTGCGTCCCAGTTGTGCACAGTTTCTAGTCTGTTATCATATGCGGGTATGCGAGCCGTAAGTTGAATGTATGTGTGAACCAGTATGCACGCACTCTAAAGAAGAGGCAGAAGGCAAGAAAGTTGACGACTGAAATGGGTAGTACCTTACTACCTGACGACGAAAAAAAGTTGGCAACTGAATTGGGTAGTACCTTACTACCTGACGGCGGCGAGAAAGTTGACGACTGAAATGGGTAGTACCTTACTACTTGACGGCGAGAAAGTTGACGACTGAAATGGGTAGTACCTTACTACTTGACGGCGAGAAAGTTGAAAACTGAAATGGGTAGTACCTTACTACTTGACGGCGAGAAAGTTGACAACTGAAATGGGTAGTACCTTACTACTTGACGGCGAGAAAGTTGACAACTGAAATGGGTAGTACCTTACTACCTGACGGCGAGAAAGTTGACAACTGAAATGGGTAGTACCTTACTACTTGACGGCGAGAAAGTTGACAACTGGAATGGGTTGTACCTTACTACTTGACGGCGAGAAAGTTGACAACTGAAATGGGTAGTACCTTACTACTTTGCCTAAAGAGTGACTTGGTTGTCTTCCTCGTTTTCTGGTACCTCTGTTGGTAATTTCTTACTTTCTCACGCTTTCTTACTGATTTGCATTGATCTTAAACATTTATACACGCAAGATCACACTTATGTTTATAATGACAAAAAGAAACGAGCACAGTTGAATGGTAGCCTATTTATTTACTTACTTACTAACATACACACATACAAACATGCCTACATACATACATACATACATACATACATACATACATACATACATACATACATACATACATACATACGTACATACATACATACACACACATACACACATACACACACACACATACATACATACATACGTATCCATATATATTGATAAACGTCTTTTATGATCCCCATCGCGTCTTTATAATAGGTCTTTGAATGCGTCTTGTCTTTTATCAGTCTAAGTTTGTTCATGTTGATCACATGCTGCTTTGTCGTGCACAGGTAAGACTGAATCCGCTGTGCAAAGAGGAGAAAAGTGCTGTGAAACTGTCATCTATGTGTCCTTGCCGACTTAAACCCCAACCCAAGAGTATTTTGCATGGATTCTATATTTTATGGCCTATGTAACACCTCTAATTCCCGTTTATTTTTGCAAACTGATATCTTATTTCAATTTCAGCATACGTAAACTGACGATCAAAATATTACTTTGATTTTTGAAGGATTGACTATATTCTCCAATTCCAATACACATTTTTGCTTTTGAGATAAGCGGGTAAGAGCACGATTTAATCTTCACATTGTTACAGTCCTATCAATTAAAACCGGTTCTTACATCTTGCTCTGTAAGATCGATAACTGTATCAGGTTTGATAAGTACTTTGTATTCAACAACACATTTCTAGACACGACTGGAATAAGTTCATAATGATAAAAGAGATATTTGTTAAAAAAAAAAATGCTCCGATCATGTTCTTCATGGCTGTTTTGCCATGTAAAATCCCATTTCAAAAGATGTGTCCATGACCTGTTTAACTCCATGCCTTCTCCTGACATATGCTCATCGGCGAGAGACCGCAGTCTGTTTGTGACCGGATGGGGGCAGGCAGATGAGATGATGACCATGAACCACTGTCTGTGTTGGCCATGTCCTATGGCACAGCAGACGGTCATTCAGCTGCTGATGAAATGACTCGTGGAAAATTGACACGAATGCCCTCCTATTTCCTATTTTCTCAAATTTGTAGGTTCCTACAGCTTTACAGAAACGGTCTGCAGTCGAGGGGGGTTGATGGAGAGAAAAATGCCTGGCTGTCATTTTGAGACATCTTGTGGCGCTGACAGAGTGACACACACACACACACACACACACACACACACACACACACACACACACACACACACACACACCACACACACACACACACACACACACACACACACACACACACACACACACACACCCTGCATGAAAATGTCGCCCTCGAAACACAATTTATTCAAATTTTCACGGCCTAATTTAGACACATACATGTATATGCTATAATTTTGTGGAAACACACAAAACACATCATAAATGTAGATGAACATGCGAGTAGGCGAAGGATTGAAAACGGGGATGATGTAAACATTACCTTAAGCAACTTGACCGTGAAAGTCCTCATTAAAAAGATATCAAATTCAAACTTGTAGAATAATGACCTCCATTATCTAAAAAAAAAAATTCATCATAAGTGCTGGAATCATTACAACGGACTTTAGGCTACCCAAAACTACATA
>JADBJO010003168.1:62500-77500 GCA_016801955.1 Conus betulinus | reverse complement strand
TATTCACCCACTCAAGCACATACTGTTAGTTAGGTAGAATTATCTACCACTGCATATATGAATGCTTATATCCCCCCATTTTTTTCAATGTAAGACATAGGAGCAAGCTTTATTTATAATTATATATTTCTTGCAGTCATTGCAACACCTAGCTGTTCTGTAAATTGCTGGAATGGTGCTCAGTTACTTACCCTTAGAATTTATTAGTTTACACACACACAGACAGACAGACAGACAGACAGACAGACAGACAGACACACACACACACACACACACACACACACACACATATATATATATATATATATATATACACATATATATATATATATATATATATATATGTATGTATGTATGTATGTATACACACACGTGTGTGTGTGTGTGTGTGTGTGTGTGTAAGTAACAGATAGATGATGAATAGAAAAACAAACAAACAATATAAACACGTTCAATGACAGGGGAGGTGTTGTGTCAGATACAAAGTCAAGGCCACGCCTGACCCGTGACAGCAGAGACAACAACCGGGTACATGCGGCGAAAAGAAATCAAAGGAGGAAAAACAGAAATTGATATTTCTGTCGACAAAAATACGTTCTGAAGTGATCTACCATGAAGATTGATCCATATTTCTTTTTGCTGCTGTTCCGGGAGCTTTTCGCCAGATAGACTGGGACAGATAGTTTATTTATTTATTTATTTATTTTTTTTACTCCCAGTTCTTATAGAACAGGGAGTACTTTACAATGGGAACGAAGAAATGCTGTCTGTGTGTCTGTCTGTCCGTGGTCAAAAATGTGTTCCACTCGCTCCAGACAAAACTACTGGACCCCGATCTTTCTGTAAATTTGTAGGTATGTTCATTACGGGTCATGGATGATGCCCGATGTGCTATTTTATCGTTACAGCCTTTACTAACGGCTATAACGGTCCATAACGGTTTTTCTTCTTTATAGAAGATCTTAGAAAGTACTTGGCCGATCTATCTGAAAATTTGCAGGTATGTTCATTATGGGTCAGGGATCATGCCCGATGCGCGTTATTTTTAACCGTTGTAATCGTTACTAACGGCTATAACGGTCCATAACAGTTTTCTTCTTTATGTAAAAAAATCTCAGAAAGTACTCGGCCGATCTTTCTGAAAATTTGTAGGTATGTTCATTATGGGTCACAGATGATGGCTGATGTTTACCAGAATAGCCGTTACTAACGGCTATAACAGCCCAAAACGATTTTTCCTCTTTATGGAATATCTCACGCGTATTCAAGATAAACTGGAGTACGTTTATATGCTTTGCATCTTGTTTTTGACTGTGAGGGGCACAGGCGCAATCTATATTTTGTCAGTCGACATAAGGTCGAAGGGACTGTGAAGAAGTTTTGTGGCTTTGTTGACGCCAAATCCAGGAACAAGAAGATACAGAGCATATAAACGTACTCCCAGTATATCTTGAATACGACGTCACGATCAAACATGCGTCAAACTGTATTTCGTCACTTCGGCTTATGACGCAAAGAAGCTTTGACGTCATTTTTGTTTGCATTATCATTTCCTAGATATTTACCATAAAAAAAAAAAAAAAAAAAAAAACGTTTTGGGCAATTATAGCCGTTAGTAACGAAACATCGGGCATCATCCGTGACCCATAATGAACATAAAAATTTCAGTAAGATCGGCCCAGAAGTTTTGTCTGGAGCGAGTGGAACACATGTTGACCACGGAGAGACGGACAGACAGATAGACGGACACACAGACAGACAGATAGACGGACAGCATTTCTTCGTTCCCATTCTAAAGTACTCCCTGTCCTATAAGAACTGGGAGTACAAAAATTGCGTACAGATCTGTGAGGGCAAGCGCGTTGTGTTTTGCTAAGAAGATTTTTTGATGGCACTGCTTGAGGCAGCTTTGTAAGAGGGGAAAAAAAAACAAAACAAAAAAAAAAAAAAGAAAACAAAAAAAACTTCTGAATCCGTGAGGACTTGCGAAATATTTTGTATTGAAACGTGCGTGCATGAACATCATTCCATGTAACTTTAGCAAAATAACTTAATGTGAAAATGAAGCTATTAATTAAAAAGGGGGAACTTTCTTCTGTTTGTTCGTCTAGCTGTGTCTCCATGTTGTGAAGCCGACGCACATAAAGGTACATTTTGTCATGGTGTGGACACTTCATCCAGCAGCAAGTTCACGGCTCTAGCGCTAGGAGCGCGCCATTGCTGGCTAGTCTAAAACTGTCAACCAGTTTAACGGTGAAACCAGTGAAGAGAAACCAGCAACTATGCTTAAAACAAACAAACAAAAATGATCATTACTCCGCCAGACAAAAAGGACAAACAAATTACAAGACAAAACAACGTCCACGGTGCGCTGTAGTTTAAAACCAGTGCTTCACTTAAGGCATATTTTCCTTCAGACGATATTTGCGACGAGTTGACTTCAAAGTATTCTGTTTACCGTCACAGTGTGTGTGTGTGTGTGTGTGTGTGTGTGTGTGTGTGTGTGTGTGTGTGTGTGTGTGTGTGTGATGTGTGTGTGTGTGTGTGTGTGTGTGTGTGTGTGTGTGTGTGAGAGAGAGAGAGAGAGAGAGAGAGAGAGAGAGAGAGAGAGAGAGAGAGAGAGAGAGACAGAGAGAGAGACAGACAGACAGAGACAGAGAGAGACAGAGAGAGAGAGAGAGAGAGAGAGAGAGAGAGAGAGAGAGAGAGAGAGAGAGAGAGAGAGAGAGAGAGATTGGTTGGTTGATTCTATCATGTTCATTTTTCACGCATAGTCAATCTTGCCCTAATCCACTGCTCTCCATTGTTTATGATGTCAGAACGTCACTCGCTTGTCAGTGTTTGTATGGCATGCTGCACAGTACAGTACTGTTTGTCAAAAACACATAGGCAGCTCATCCACTTATACTGTGATGCAAGCTCTGTCTCACTCTTTCCATCACGTAGCAAAAACAGGTTTCGGCTTGGCTGGTTTACACTACACTCACTCCTTTCTGAGAGGCAGACTTGTCCTCGCCTCGTTCGTGGCCGTCTACACTAACTCCACTGACCGCTGGTCAGACTGGCGCACACAACCTTGTCACTGAAAAAAAAAAAAAAAAAAAAGAAAAGAAAAGCTTCTCCCAGAAGCTAGGTGGAATCTCGTGGCACGGCCAAAAAGGAGCCGACGCATCAGGATTGCCAATAATACAAGCTGGGGACACACACACACACACACACACACGCACGCACGCACGCACGCACGCACGCACGCACGCACGCACACACACACACACACACACACACACACACACACACACACACACACACACTGTGACTGTGAACAGAATGCTCTGAAGTCAACTCGTCGCCAACACAATCGATTCTGCAACGATAAAAGAATCCATACTCTTCCCATCTAGAACTATAGCACTTTAACGGAAAAAAAAGAAAGAAATGTCGATCATAGAAATTCTCTCTTGGATCAAATAAAATACGCAGTGTAAAGCACATGTCGGGGAACGGTGAAATGATGAAAGTTTCTGTTTTGGGTTTTAATTCTTTCTCTCTGGGAGGATGGATCCCCCCCCCTCCCCCTCTCTCTCTCTCTGTGTGTGTGTGTGTGTGTGTGTGTGTGTGTGTGTGTGTGTGTGTGTGTGTGTGAGTGAGTGTGATGTGTGTGTGTGTGTGTGTGTGTGTGTGTGTGTGTGTGTGTGTGTGTGTGTGTGCATCCGTGTACCTCTCTCTCTCTCTTTCTGTCTGTCTGTCTCTGTCTGTTTTTCTGTGTCTCTCTCTGTGTCTCTCTCTCTCTCTCTCTCTCTCTCTCTCTCTCTCTCTCTCTCTCTCTCTCTCTCTCTCTCTCTCTCTCTAGGGAGTCGGGTTCCCTACAGTTATCAAATGAATAAGTTGTCGGGCTTTGGTTAGCAGGTTGAATTATAATTATTATAGGTTGTTCTTGTTTTTTTTTTCTTTTGATTATTCCCCGCCACTTCGCGCAAGTCCTTACGTATATTTGTTTTATATAGCGCTACGTAATTCTGCATTGCTCTTTCGAACAGACAGCTACGCCCCACAGATTGACACCTACAGTTGGAGTTGAAAAGCTTCACTGAAGACACGACGACACAGGGTCACATTCACAGCGCCTCAAAGGCTCAGCGTATCACTATTTTCTTGCAAACCGAATAATTTCTGCCTCGTAGAATCCGTGTAGCAATAAGAACATATGCATCCTGCATCGTCTCATTTCAAGACAAAAATCGAGTTGCTCGTGTCATCTTTAAGACAGCTGTTGTTTTACTTTTCTTTCAAAGATCGCCCAGAACGTTGCCCTGTAGCGGGAGCCCATTATGTAGTACACAAAGATGTTACAGGTCGGTTTCGTCGTGAGGAGCGCATCCCCAAACCAGGCACAGCATAGGTACAAGTTCTGATCGCGTTTCCCAAGGTCCACCTCAGGGAAAAAAAGAGGCGAACAAAAGTGAAGAGAGTGCTTGGCAGCATACACACGATCAACAAGATGGAGCTGCCCACCAACATTTCGTTAGAGCTACTTCACGGGAGGAGAAGGATGCAGAGGCTTCTGACCGCCATTTCTTGATTTCACGAAGTTTGATGATGGTCTGTATTGTGGCAAAGGTCACCACCACCACTGTCCCTCCAAAAATGCCAACGCCAAGCACAATGCCTTCCATTATGTTCACGAATTCTTTGTTAGCTTTAAAGAACTCTGATCCAACAGGGGCCATGATGCGAACATCGAATACAGGGTCATACAGACATCCGATACGATATCTAATATACAGGCCGAATGAAAGAGAATACACTGCGGCATAAACCATAAAGATGATCATCGCCATTGTCCTGGTGCGTAGCAGGTTTTGGAAGGTCAGTGGATTGAGAACACAGAGACACCTTTCTACAGCGATTATAGCGGACAAGACGGGAGAGACGTAGTAGATACCTATTGCAACCAGTAGGTTGTTGTTGATCACAAAAGTCAGATAGGGACCTATCCCTTGCCTAGAGAGGAATAAATTATAAATTTCTTCAAACTGGAACACCGTTTGCAAAGTCACATATAGTAGTCATCAGTCAAAGCCAGGGAGAACAGACACAACGTGACACGATCCTTCAGACCCTGTCTGTAAAACACCGCCATGTTGATGACGTTAGCCGGTCCTCCAATCAGAAACAGCAACACCTGTATGTAATGTCTGATTTCCTGAACTAAGAGTCTCTCTTCTGCACTGACGATAGCATCGGGATGGTTCCATGGTGAGAACTTCATCTGACTCAGCATGACCATAGTGCAGCCCTCTGGAACTGACCAGTTCATGGCACCAGTGGGAGAATCATCTGATTGGTTGGTTGGGGTGGTCATGGGTGGTCGTCAGTCCCATCAGCTGAAGAGAAGTGTTCTACATGATGCTGATAGGATTTGACGTCATGGTGAAATCTGTTAATTTAACACAGCGTATAGTTTGACTGGATTTGATGTCCGGGTACAATATGTGAAGATAATGGTCTACAGAAGGACTTGATGTCCGGGTACAATATGTGAATATAATGGTCTACAGAAGGACTTGATGTCCGGGTACAATATGTGAATATAACGGTCTACAGAAGGACTTGATGTCCGGGTACAATATGTGAATATAAGGGTCTACAGAAGGACTTGATGTCCGGGTACAATATGTGAATATAACGGTCTACAGAAGGACTTGATGTCCGGGTACAATATGTGAATATAACGGTCTACAGAAGGACTTGATGTCCGGGTACAATATGTGAATATAACGGTCTACAGAAGGACTTGATGTCCTGGTACAATATGTGAATATAACGGTCTACAGAAGGACTTGATGCCCTGGTACAATATGTGAATATAACGGTCTACAGAAGGACTTGATGTCCGGGTACAATATGTGAATATAACGGTATACAGAAGGAGCAGATTATAAGTTCTCTGCCTACCAGTGAAGGAATTTTGACAGGATGTTTTTTTTTTTTTCGCTTTCTTTCTTTCCCAAAGGATTACTCTCCACAATAACTCATTCCAGCGACGGCGCGGTCATTCGATTCGTTCGTGAACCAAAAAGGGGTATCTTTGATCACAAGGGCAAATGAAACAAACTGCAGCGTTACCGGAACACGACGAAAAAGCGGAAGAACACACAACACAAAATGTGAAGTAATACACTTAATGCACGACACAAAACAAGACAAGAAATTTTCGGCAATAAGCCCTCCTCAGCGACAAAACAATACAAACAGTACAGACATTAGCATGCGCAATACTCCCCTTGTGAAGCCAAAGTGGTGAATGAAGCTGAAAGAGGGACAGTGGGAGAGAGGGGTGAGTTGTGTTCGAGGAATATCGCACGAGGAAAGAGGGTCACAAGAAATACACCCAACAACAGCCATGACGTCATTGTTGGCCAGGAAACAGCTCACAGCCAGACCCTGTCTGTCAGACAATGCCAAGCCCAGGGAGCAAGGTGGAGGAGGAACTGGTGATGAACCGGTTTACAGATGAAGAAGGAGCTGGTGCTGAACCGGTTTATAAATGGAGGTAAGAGAAAGGATTACAGAGAGGCAGGCGTGGAGAAAGAGAAGGATGGAATGGGTTGGTGAGAAGAAGAAAGGCACGTGGGAGACGGGAAAAGGGAGGGGAGGGAGGGAGGGGTGGGTTAGGGTAAGGAAACAGGGTTGATAAGGAGAAGAGATTGGATTCGAGGAAACTAAAAGGTGGAGGCAGCGGGAGGGGGGGGGGGGGATGGGCAAAGAGGAGGGGGGAAGGAGGAGGAAAAGAACAAAAGAGGAAGGAGGGGAGGGGGAAGGAGATGGACAGAACAGTAAGAAAAAGATAACTGTAAAGATTATGCAATAATAGACATGAATTAATCCACCAATTTCAAGGTCGGGTGTGAAGAGAGAGTAAAGTAAGAGTGAAGGGGGGTAGGGGTGGCAAGGCTAAAAACAAAACAAAACAAAAAACGAAAAAAAAAAAACTCAGGAGGGAAAGGGCAGAACAGGAAGGAGAACAGAGAGAGTGGGGAAAAAGAGAGGAGGGAGGGGGTTCGGGTAAACAAAGGGGAGGGGGGTGGGGGGGGGAGGTGGAGGAGAGATGTAGAACACCCGTAGATTATCTGGGAAGGAAAAAAAGGAAGAAAAGGAACACACACACACACACACTGACGGTGACGTAACAATGTGGCGATGGACACCATTCTCTTCTAGCTGCTCCCGTCAGAAGACAGTCATGGGGAGAACGCGGGGCTCAAAAAGCTTCAAGAAAACTTCAAATGTGTGCAGTAAGATGACAGTTAAAACTATATCTCGGAACAAGTCTGCCGCAGCCTCAGATTTGTTTCGAAAAGACCATGAAAAATTGAAGCATGGTGAACGCTCCCAAGGTAACGGTAATGCCAGCGGCCGCACGCTCGTGTGTTCAGAGTGTTCTGCATCGATTCCTTGGTCAAGAACTTATCTACCGGACTGTATGTTGTGTGTTTTCATTCGTTCCCCACCGAAAATACATGTCAGGTATGTGCCTCCGGATTTATAACCTCTCAGCTTCTTTCGGAGATTGATGAAAGTAAAAAATGAAACTGGGCAAGAAAATGCAGGCCAACGAGATGGTATGGCAGATATTCGTAATGTCGGTAATCGTGGTCAAGATCAAAACGATCAGACAGAGGTCCCCGATGTGTGTTCTAGTCCTTTTAAAGATGTTTCGGCTGAAGGCTTTTCAAAAGCAGATTTATTTCTTGAAAAAAATGAATGTCTCTTTGTTAGATTTAAAATCCACTATCACTGACGGAATGGACAAGCTGTGTTCCATCACACGGCTGAAAGACAATAAAGTCACAAATACAAAGGAGAATGAAACTCAAACAGAATCTGTAAAATCAACTAATGTAATAAAAACACCGGTGTCTTATCTGACAGAAACAAATTATGGAAACCAACTTTTTCTGATGCTGTCTAGTCAAAAAATCTGTCCAAGGAGATTTGATAGGTTGATCTAACCTTCTTGAATCTGCCCAACATACAGTGGACGATCAGAGTGACGCAAAAACAAATGACGTAAAACAGGCTGTAAAAAATATATCACGTCACGAGAAAGATCCTGATCTCAAGTATTGAACCCGTATCGATACTGTCCAAAGAACAAAAAGTACAGAAAACACCCAACAAACTAATAAAAAGAGTTACCCAAAACCTTACCACCACTCAGCTGTAAACAACAGTTTAATTCTAAAAGCAAACAATGCGGAGAGATATGAAACTGGCACACACTCCAACCTCCCCAAAGTTTGATTGTCTCGGATTCTGTGTTAAATGGCATATGTGAAGAGAGACTAGGGCATGGCTTGCACGTTGTAAAACGTCAGAAGTGCTACACAATAGAGGAATGCAAGAATACTTCGTTGGACAATACAGTGGATTATACAGATGCCATTGTACTCCATGTAGTGTGTGTACGATCTCAAAAACACAAAAGACACACAGGAAACATAAAAAAAAGTTTGTCAATCTCGTTCAAAGTCTGAGAAAGGAATATCCAAAAATGCTTATCATCATCAACTGGGTCGCTCCTACCAGACTTTCAGACCTAACACAAAACGTGAAATTTTCAATGCCCATGTACTGTCTAGTCTTCATGGTGATAAGAACGTATCCTTTGTATCTCATGAAAATGTCAGCGACAAGGCCCAGTACATACGGGACAACATCCACCCTTCAAAACGAGGCTTGAGTGTCTTTGCTGGGGACCTGGGTCGTCATCTTCACCATCTGTTTTGGTCCAAACCAAGACGACCTGCACGACCTGTCCCCAGCGGACCCTACAGGGACGATGGACCCCGTACACGGCGACAGTACTGGCACCACTACAGCTACATGGCTCCGGTGCCACCGCCACGGCGTGACTTCTTCCGCTGGTTTCCATGACTGTCTTTCTGTCAGCTGTGTCAATGCTCTGATTGCATTTAACATCGTCATCTTTGTTATATCTTTTTGTCTCCAGTTAAACTGATTTCTCCCACCTAAGTCCATGACTTTGCGGACTCCTCTAGTTGAATAGCTTCGTTTCCAACCATTTGCATTCATCTATTTATTTTACTCTTTTTTTTCTTTTTATTCTAAAAGCGTTAGTAATTTTTGTTACTGTTTTGACTTTTTATGGCTAAAGAGCCCCAAAATAGACATATTGCAGTGGAATTGACGCTCAATGGCAACTAACATCTCCCACCTTCAAGAGCACATTGCAGATAATCATTCTTCTCCATTTTAATTCTGCAGTCACTAAATGTGTCTAGATATAAACTACCACGACTGGCAAACTTTTTCTATCCCCCAGTGTGTCAACAGACTGCTAAAGGCGAAAAAGTGTCTACATCCATCTACATACACGAACATTTGTCTTACCACCTTATAACATCGCCGGTTCCAGAAAATGCTGCAAATATTCACTCATGCGCAGTGTGTGTGTAAGATTCGATAAGTCGTTAACACTAAACACAGTTTCTATCTACCTCCCAAAAGGAGTATTTGACTGTAACACTGACTGGTTACGTACTATAGACGTACAAAATCAGAAGTGGTTGATAGCCGGCGATTTCAACGAACATGCTCTCTTCTGGGACAGTTGTTGCTCTAAAGTTAGCTCAAATCGCTTGGTAGAAAATATTCTTGATTCTGGCTTTTACCTTCTAAATGATGGGCGTGTCACTAGAGTACCAGATGTTCCTAACCATAGACCCTCAGCAGTTGATCTTTCTTTCTTCTCCCCATCTTTAGCTCTTAGCTGTTTCTGGCAGGTGGATAAAGACACTTTGGGAAGTGACCACCTACCTATTACTATATCCCTCAGAGATTTTACAGTTGCACAAGACAACACACAGTTGATAAAATTCCAAAATATAATTACAAACGAGCTGACTGGGAAAAATTCAAATCTATCTTAATGTCTTTTAATGTAACAACTCTTGAAAAACAGGATGTTGAAACTATGTACACACATTTTTCTGAATCGGTCTTGTACGCTGCAACCAAATCCATTCCAAAAAACTAACCAGAAAAGAAGATCAGTTCATAGCGGAAATGTGCTGCAAACGTGTGTTGATAAAAAGAAACTAAAATACAAAGAATATGTTAAAGACAAGCTGAAAAACAACGTCGCTATGAAACGGGCCAAGAATATGAGCAGCAGAGTCAATGAAAAAGCTAAACGGGACCACTGGTCGTCCTTTTGTCTCACCGAAGTCTCTGATCATCACGACGTTAAAATATGTTTGGACAAAGGTCCATGAAATGAAACAGGGAGTGAATCTTCCAATTTATCCAGTTACTTTAGAAAACGAGCAATTTCCAACCGCTGCTCAAAAAGCCAAAGCTTTTGCAGATCTGTTTGCAAAGAATAGTTCCACAAATAGCCTTTCTGATAAATGCAAAGCTATGAGGGGAAACTCAAAGAATAACGATACGGACTGTGATCCAGACGAAAAAATGACCATTATCTAAACGCGGGTATCACTCTACAGAAATTAAGAAATGCAATAATATCATTGCCAACAACAACAAAAAAAGAAAAACAACCAAAAAACATCAGTTGGTCTTGATGCACTTTCGAATGGAATGTTAAAACACTTGCCAGAAAATTTTGTATCGTTTCTTCATAACATCATAACAAAATGCTGGCAAGATGGAAGCATCCCTTCTGTTTGGAAAGCATCTATAGTCGTACCGATTTTAAAGCAGGGCAAACCTAGATCCAACATGAATAGTTACCGTCCTATTGCCCTCTCCTCTCATACGTGTAAGTTAATGGAAAGAATTGTTTTAAGTAGGCTTGTATATCACTGTGAGAAACGTGGTATAATTCCGGCTTCACAAGCAGGCTTTAGAAAAGGCAGATCAACAATAGACCATCTGGTAAAATTGACGACTCATGTAAAACAATCTGCATGAAGAAAAAATGTCATCGCCACTTTCTTTGATGTCAGAAAAGCGTATGATCATGTTTGGCATGAGCGACTTTTATATAAACTGAAAACCATTGGTCTTTCTGGTCATGTATATAACTATATCAAAGCATTTATGACCAACAGAAGTATAGAAACAAAGATACAAAATGTTTATTCCAGCAAGAGATATTTACAAATGGGCATTCCTCAGGGATTGGTCATCGCTCCGCTACTTTTTAATATTCTGAAATGCGATCTCCCAAAGCGTTTATCTAAAAACTGCTCCTTGGTGCAATATGCTGACGATATTTGCAAGTGGATGAACGTAACTTTAAAGAAGAAAACTTCAGTCAGATCTGTCAATTTCATTGAAAAAAAAAAAACAAACAGAAAAAATATCAACGTGACCTAGATAATATATAGCAATATTCATGTTTGAAAATGGCCTTAGTTTATCGGCAGAAAAAAAAACCCACATGATGTTATTTGATGCTAGTGGAAGTATTTGCAATATTCCTACTTTTAAGGTAGATAACAGTGTATTGAATTATGTCACAGAGGTAAAAAATTTAGGAGTAAATATCACCTCTAAATTAACTTGAACAACCATATTGAACATATTACCAACAAAGCCAGCAAATCTCTTAATCTTCTTAAAATTGATCAGTAACAAAATAGGGGCGCAGATACACAAAACTTTAGTACACCTTTCGACATCTCTCGTAAGATCAAAATTATCATACGCACAAGAAGTGTTCTTCAGCGCACCAAACTATTCATTTAAAAAGTTGCAAAGCATAGACTGCAAGGCATTTAGGCTCGCACTAGGTGTCCCATTTCATGCCAGTGCGTCAGGAACGTATTACAAAGCCGGAGTTCTGCCCCTTGACGACTACAGAAACTTGGCCTGTGCTAAATTCATCCTTACGTAGCTCAGCTGTTCAGAACTCAAGCAAAGATGAATTAGCTTTACGATCAGATTTCCATTTCCCGAAGCGAGCTAGATCTATTAAATCTAATACAACTATAATTACATATTCCTCAAAATTATTGAAAGACGCTGAGATTGATCCCAAGAATATTGCTGATCATTTTCCTGTATCCCCGATTCCAAATTGGGAAATTGCACACCGCATGTTTTGATTATAAATATACTGATCTACAAAAGAATGTTAACAATAATATATTGTCCTCTGTTGCCAAATCTCATATTGATAGTAATTATTCACATCACCTTAAAGTTTTCACCAATGGGATCATTGTTAAATGAAAAAGCTGGAAGTGGTTTTGTTATTCCTACCTTTAAAGTTGAAAGATCTTTTCATCTCGCGAAGGGGTATTCTATCTTCACGGCTGAGCTGGTGGCAATTCTAATGGCTCTTAACTTTCTTGTTGATACTCCACTTACTATCTACAAAGCGCTTTTCTGTGTGGATTCTAAATCTGTCCTACAAGGCCTTGAGTCTATTTCTGTAAAAAATCGAGGTGAGGTGATTTTAGAAATAAAATATCTTCTTAGTATTCTTATATCAAGAGGTACAGCAGTTGATTTTTGCTGGATCCCGTCTCACTGTGGGATTTCTGGTAATGAGTGGGCTGACTGGGCTGCCAGAAAAGGAGCACGAAAGTCCGATGAATCCATAGAAATCAACATTTTTCTGTGTTTATACGAAGGATATGGTCTCTTAAAAAAGATGTGTATTGAAAAGGTTTATGAAACCTACAAAAACTTGATTCTTATTAAAATACATCTACCTCACTCCAAACTGCTCTGCTGTGACAAATCCAGTCAGCTACTTTTTCTTCTAGCAATGCGGCTAAAAGTGAAAAGATTACCTATCAATTGGCCAACACAAACGTATTTGAAAAACAAAACAAAACAAAACAAAACCAAACCAAAAAAAAAAAAAAAACAAACAACAAACAAACAAAACTAAAAATACCCCCAAAAACTTGAATCCCTGTTTCACAGGCTTAAGTTAAACGCTTTCCGTACAAAATTTCGCAAAAATTTGAATTGCATCTGCGGAACAGTTGAAAGTTTCACAACCCAGCATCTTCTTTTCCACTGCGTATATTTCAAAAATGAAAATCCTGACTGCCTGCGACTTGATGGCACGTGTATTTTCCAGAACTTACGAGGTCTTGTTTCTTTTGTTAATTCCTTGATGATTAGTCCAACGGGCTCTTTTTTGTAACAAGTGTTCCTACAGATATGAGCGCTTAACATTTTGGTTATACCAGATATCCTGTACTCCTTTATGTTTTAATGCTTGCTTTGTGCTAATGTTTAGCCTAATTGTAAAGAATTTTAGTACGAATCACTATATATAGCTAACAGCTCGTAACAAATCTCTTATCGGTCCATCAACACACACACACACACACACACACACACACACACACACACACACACACACACACACACACACACACACACGCACACACGCATGCGTGTGTGTAAGAAACAGTTTGCTAGACGAAAATGTGTTCTTTTTCTACCTTTTTCGACATAAATAAGGCTTACTATCAAGTGTGGCATTTACAGCTATTGAACAAACTTAAAAACATTGGTTTGACAGGAAATATATACAACTATGTCAGATGTTTTCTGAAGGATAGGGTAATAAGAGCAAGAGTAGGAAAAACATAGTCCACAAGTAGAACACTGTCAATGGGAATTCCTTAAGGGTCAGTATTAGCGCCACTTCTCTTCTCGTTATAAATGCATGATCTGCCAAACAAATGATCAAAAATTGTTGTTCTTGTCCAGTATGCAGACAATATATGCATGTAGATGGATGTAACATTAAAAAAGAAAACTTCACAACGAGATATAAAATTCGTCAAAAAGATCTATCAGGGAGAACTAAACAAGATGGTGGATTATATGAAAGTAAATGGATTAAATCTGTCAACCGAAAAAACAGATATGCTTCTTTTTAACAGTGGATCTAGCCCAGAAAGTATGCCTGTTTTCACATTGGATGATACTCCTCTTAAGTACGTAACAGAGATTAAATTTCTAGGAGTTTATTTTACATCTAAATTATCATGGAACTTTCATATCGAATATTATTTAACAAAAAAGCGAGAAAAAAACATTAAACTTTCTGAAAATTATTTCCAAAGAAAAGTGGGGGCAAGATTCAGCTACTTTGATTACTCTATGTAAATCTTTAATGAGATCAAAATAACTTATGCCCAAGAAATGTTCTTCAATGCGTCTAAATATATATGTTACAAAAACTGCAAAGTATTAAATGTGAGGCATTGAAATTAGCCCTTGGACTTCCTGTGCACGTATCATCGCCACGTACATATTATGAAGCCCAGGTACTTCCTCTAGATGATTATAGAGATTTAACATGTAAATTTGTCATTAAAAGTACAGCTAGAAAAACACATATCAAATCAGAAATAAAATGAGATCAGATTTTGTTTTTCCGAGAAGAGCAAAGTCTATAACTTCTCAAATAACTATAGCAACTTATACATCAGAAATACTTTCAGATTCTGGGGTTTCTTTAGAAAAGGAAGCTTTCTCTCCCAGACCATCTTTTTGTCCTATTCCACCTGGGAACTTAAAAAAAGCCCATTTTGATATTGATCACACCAACATAAAAAAAAATGAAAATATCAATATGCTAACAAGTTATACTAAGTGTCATATTGACGAGATATACACTAACCAAATAAAAATATGCACAGATGGTTCATGTATTGGCAAGCAAACAGGTTGTGCATTCTTAGTCCCAGACATGAGGGTGGAGAAATCTTTTGACATTGGACGTAACATATCCATATTCACAGCTGAATTAACAGCGATACTCATGGCTTTGAATTACCTTTTAAATTTCCCCAAAACAATATTTCAAGCTCTGTTTTGTGTAGATTCAAAATCAGTCCTTCAGGCACTAAAAGATTTTCATTTGCATACTAGACCTGAAATGATTATTGAGGTAAGCTGTTTGATGATCCACATGCTTATTGAAGGAGGCATCCAGTTATCCTTTTGTTGGATTCCTTCACACTGTTCCTTTTACTG
>JADBJO010003168.1:20000-57500 GCA_016801955.1 Conus betulinus | reverse complement strand
ACAGAATTCTTTCAAACGTACTTTACGTTGTTGTACCATACGTACATTATGCAGTTATGTTGATATAGAAAACTGAGCAATACTGTCTGTTTTTTGCACTGGTGACACTAGGAATTCTTTGTCTGATAGAAAAAAATTGGTTGGTTTAAAACTAAGTAAATTGGACCGATGGACGGAAACGTAACTTATGCGTCCCTCTCCCTTTATGTTGATATAGAAAAGTGTTATTGTCCGGTTTTGCATATGGTGATATTAGGAATTCTGTGTCTGACAGAAACAGAAATTAGTTTTAGCTTCATAAAGAGGAACTGTGGATGAAACGTGCTATATGGAGGTAGTCCTTGTTCGACCCAGTGGCTGTGCTGCATGTTTGCGCTAGTCGGTTGACGGCGCTGATTTGTAATTATTTTCACCACTTTGAAATGTGAACAGTACTATTCAGTGACCTGCGTTTTCGCGTCAGTAGTACTGACTATGTACATTTGGGTGAACCGCTCATGTCTTGCTTGCGGATCATTCTTGCGTGCAAGCGGTTGACGCTTGATTTGTCGTACCTGGTGATCCGTTGTTCCGTGACCTACGTTTCACGACAGAGAGGAAGGAAGGGGTTCCAGTAGGAGAAGGTACGTATTCATGCGTGACGACATTGAAGAAAGTCGCTAGGTAACACGGTGTAATGAAACTGACCACGTGTTGCCCAATACACGCAAGAATTTGGTGATACCAACGTGCTGTGCTTCTTTAAGTCCTGCTGAAACAAGTTCTAGTTGCAAAGTGAAACGACTGCAGGCGGAAGGAATCAATCTAAACAAAATCTTAAATAAATGTCAGCGAACCGCCAGAGGAACGTGGACAAAACGAGTCAAAGACAAAATACAACAGTGATTGCTTCTGAAGCGATCAAAGCTAAGTGCATTTCGTATTTTTTTCGTTTTTGTTTCACCTGATGAAGACCTAAGAGGTCGAAAAGCGTTGTGTGTTTTGTCTTGTGACTCGTTTGTCCACGGTTCTCTGGGCGGTTCGCTGACATTTATTTAAGATCTCCTGAAGCAAGATGAGGCTGACATTGGCATTCCCAGGCTCAGCGTATTCGACCGTGACCGATCGGCTTGAAATTTCTGGACAGGAGTCCCAGTGTGGGTAGTGTCTGTGTGAATTGGTTCCAAAACACGCCATACAAAGGAGTTCTCTACTGCATTTCTCAAATTAAAATGCATGACTCGTCAGAACATAAACTCCTTTACCGTAAACGAAATATCACACACACACACCACACACACACACACACACAACACACACACACACACACACACACACACACACACACGCGCACGCACGCACGCACGCACGCAAGCATACACACCCGACACACACACACACGCACACACACACACACACAACCACACACACACACACAGAGGGAGGAGAGGGAGAGAGAGAGAGAGAGAGAGAGAGAGCGAGAGAGAGAGAGAGAGAGAGAGAGAGAGAATTTTTTGAGAGAGAGAGAGAGAGAGAGAGAGAGAGACTTGACACTTTGACACTTTGATATTTTATTGTCATTACAAAGAGGTCTTTTGACAAGGGGGGAGAGGTAACGGAACAAAAACATTTCCCTCTTCCTTTCCTGCAAAACAAATAGTTATACTTCATTACAGTGTGTATCAAATCCAAAGTTAACAAAAAAACAAATAAATTCGTAACATTCATTATGTCCAACCTCACGCACAGGAGTAATGCAGTAAAGTTAAAAAAAACACAAACAAAAAAAAAAAAAAAAACAAAAAACAAAAAAACACTTAAGACTGACTCGACCATCACACTCAACAAAATGATGAACATTGTATTTTGCTGATCTCTTCAACATGCTCGACACATCCACTCAATTAAATGATGACATTGAATTTTACTGATCTCTTCATATGCGATGAATGATAATATTTCATTCAGATATATATTTATAATGTATTATCTTAAATTTCACTACCTTTCATCTGTCTAATTTTCAATGCTTCCACGATGAATTTCGAAAATTGATTGAATTACAAGTCGTCATCTGATGATAACACGCCAGCGACATTTTGTCTTTGCGCTATATGTAACTGGAAAAATGAAACACTTTGTCCGCACTTCATTATAAGCAGTACAGTAGAACAGAAAGTGTTCTTCGTCATCAATAATGTGGCCTACATGCAGGACAAGGAGATTCTGTGGATGTTTCACATTCAAACCATTTTTTGTCGCATTAAATTAAACGTAAAACCTAATAGTTCTCACAGCGTTCTTGCGTAATTTTCTGTGCCATTTATCTGTTATGACATTGAGAAACTTTTCAGAATGGAACACATTCTTAAATGAGAAAAACCAGCGGTATTTTACTTTACTTTCCATATCTGAGTGCCAATTCTATTTAAAAGAACAAAATAAGCCTGTCTTTGAATCTCCGCAAAGAACTGTTGCTCATTTCCTACTTCCTGGGTCATCCACACTATTCCAAAAACCCTGCTTCTGAAACGGACTTTCTTTGCTTTATAAGCCCAGTTTTCTTTACCCTTTTCCATTTCTAGAAGCATCATGTATAGGCTTGCCTGCTCAAATGGGATTGGGGTAGCTTCAAGATCTCAACCAGTACTTAATACATTTCACAAATGTATTATATACAATGGGTATCTGCCCATTTCTCCATATAAAAACGGTGTTTGGAAATGAATAGGTACTTGAGGAACATAAGACCATTTTCATACACTGATAGGGTGGCCATTCTAAAGACCACTATATATTCGTCTTATCCAAGTTAACTGATAAACCTAAGCGGTCTGCTTCTTCTTTCAATACGGTTTTGCAAACCTACAACTGTTCCTGACAGAAGAACAACATCATCAGCATACAGTAGTAAAACTAATTCAACTGCTCCAGGTATCATCTGGATACCATGTCTTCCTTTGCGGGACAATTCCACCGCCAGTTCGTTTATGAAAAAAGAAAAAAACTGTGGACTTAACAAGCATCCTTGTTTTACCCCATTTGGACAATCAAAATAATCTGAATATTCACTCTTCACACGCACACATGCAAGCACGAATTGTAGACCCCTCTAATAGCCATTAACAATTTACTATTAACACACACACAGAGAGAGAGAGAGAGAGAGAGAGAGAGAGAGAGAGAGAGAGAGAGAAACACTAACACAAACTATTTGCCTTGGTCACAAACGAACGTACCAAAGGGAAGAAGGTTACCCAGACGAAAAGAAAGTACTTTACGTTATTCGTGTCTTCCATGATTTTTGTAAAGACTTTATCAAGAGTGTGTCATGAACTCTTATCGTTCGCGTCCACCTCCCAGCTGGTCAAGAACGAAATTGCACATGCACATCTAAAGTGTGCCATGTTAGGGAGAGAGGCCTCACACGTGAAAGCCAGAGGAAAATATATACGGCTTCCGCGCTTTACTATTTCAGTGACAAAAAAAGCCCTTTTCAGTCAAACCAGAAGAACACCCAAGAGGCCACACATGTCTTTACACATTGAATGCTCTCTCTCTCTCTCTCTCTCTCTCTCTCTCTCTCTCTCTCTCTCTCTCTCTCTCTCTCTCTCTCAAAGTCCCAGGGAAAGTCAGTCATTTCTTTGGTTTGTCATACCACAGGGGAGCAACACCACAAAGTCTAGCTTTGCTTCCAAGATTAGGGTGCAACGAAGCAGAAGTCCCCCTTCACTTTTCACAGAAACTCACACCTTGCTGCACCTCATCACAGTGAAAACCGTTACTGGGGCAGCACAGTCACAGTGACACCGTTACTGGGGCAGCACAGTCACAGTGACACCGTTACTGGGGCAGCAGTCACAGTGACACCGTTACTGGGGGGCAGCAGTCACAGTGACACCGTTACTGGGGTAGCAGCAGTCACAGTGACACCGTTACTGGGGTAGCAGTCACAGTGACACCATTACTGAAGCAGCACACAGTCACAGTGACACCGTTACTGGGGCAGCACAGTCACAGTGACACCGTTACTGGGCAGCACAGTCACAGTGACACCGTTACTTGGGCAGCAGTCACAGTGACACCGTTACTGGGGCAGCACAGTCACAGTGACACTGTTATAAGGGACAGCACAGTCACAGTGACACTGTTACTGGGGCAGCACAGTCACAGTGACACCGTTACTGGGGCAGCACAGTCACAGTGACACCGTTACTGGGGCAGCACAGTCACAGTGACACCGTTACTGGGGCAGCACAGTCACAGTGACACCGTTATAAGGGGCAGCACAGTCACAGTGACACCGTTACTGGGGCAGCAGTCACAGTGACACCGTTACTGGGGCAGCACAGTCACAGTGACACTGTTATAAGGGGCAGCACAGTCACAGTGACACCGTTACTGGGGCAGCAGTCACAGTCACAGTGACACCGTTACTGGGGCAGCACAGTCACAGTGACACTGTTATAAGGGGCAGCACAGTCACAGTGACACCGTTACGGGGGGCAGCACAGTCACAGTGACACCGTTACGGGGGCAGCACAGTCACAGTGACACCGTTACTGGGGCAGCAGTCACAGGGTCTACGGCTGATTCCTCCACAACAGCTGCCTGGGTAACGCTGGCCATGCAATGGTGGAGGGAGAAGGTGACGAAACTAACGAAAAAACAAACAAACTGACAAAAAAAAGACAAAAAAAACCAAACTAAACAATAAACCTGGCACCACACACATCTGCTGCGAAACCCGTTAAGGGCAGAACAGGGAAGCCTGACTAAAACTACTCCTCCTGCGGAGGAAAACAAAACAAAAGAAAAAAAGAAAAGAAAAGAAACAAAAACAACAGACAAAAAACAAACAAACAAAACACACAAACAACAAAAACAAAAAACAAAGCAAAACAAACGAAAACAGACAAAGAAACAAACAACAAGCAAGCAATAAACCAAAGAAAAACCCCATCAGCACACTCATCTCTGGCGAAATACGTTAAGGGCAGAACAGGGAAACCTGATTGTAAACAATGTATAACAAACAGGGAGGCCTCTGTAAAAAAAAATGTATAACAAACAGGGAGGCCTCTGTAAACAATGTATAACAAACAGGGAGGCCTCTATAAACAATGTATAACACACAGGGAGGCCTGACTGTAAACAATGTATAACACACAGGGAGGCCTGACTGTAAACAATGTATAACACAGGGAGGCCTGACTGTATACAGTGTATAACAAACAGGGAGGCCCCTTTAAACAATGTTTAACACACAGGGGGGTCTGACTGTAAACAAGGTATAACAAACAGGGAGGCCTCACTGTAAACAATGTATAACACACAGGGAGGCCTGGCTGTGAACAATATATTACAAACAGGGAGGCCTGACTGTTAACAATATATAACACACACAGGGAGGCCTCTGTAAACAATGTATAACAAACAGGGAGGCCTGACTGTGAACAATGTATAACACACAGGGAGGCCTGACTGTAAACAGTGTATAACACACAGGGAGGCCTGACTGTGAACAATGTATAACACACAAGGAGGAGGCCTCTGTAAACGATGCATAACACAAAGGGAGGCCTGACTGTAAACAGTGTATACCAAAAAGGGAGACCTGACTGTGAACAATGCATAACAAACAGGGAGGCCTGACTCTGAACAATGTATAACACACAGGGAGGCCAGACTGTGAACAATGTATAACAAACATGGACGCCTCTGTAAACAATGCATAACACACAAGGAGGTCTGACTGTAAACAGTGTATAACAAACAGGGAGGCCTGACTGTGAACAATGTATAACACACAGAGAGTCCTGACTGTAAACAAGGTATAGCATACAAAGAGGCCCGACTGTGAACAATGTATAACACAGGAACGGCGTGACTGTAAACAAGGTATAGCATACGAAGAGAGGCCTGACTGTGAACAATGTATAACAAACAGGGAGGTCTGACTGTAAACAATGTATAGCACACAGGGAGGCCTGACTGGAGGCCTGACTGTGAACAATGTATAACATACAAAGAGAGTCCTGACTGTAAACACAGGTATAAACAATATAGCATAAAGAGGCCCGACTGTGAACAATGTATAACACAGGAACAGACGTGACTGTAAACACAGAGTATAGCATACAAAGAGGCCTGACTGTGAACAATGTATAACAAACAGGGAGGTCTGACTGTAAACAATGTATAGCACACAGGGAGGCCTGACTGTGAACAATGTATAACACACAGGGAGGCCTCTGGAAACAATGTATGACACAGAGGGAGGCCTGACTGTGAATAATGTATAACACATAGGGAGGCCTCTTTAAAACAATGCATAACAAACAGGGAGGCCTCTTTAAACAATGTATAACACACAAGGAGGCCTAACTGTAAACAATGTATAACAAACAGGGAGGCCTGACTGTGAACAATGTATAACAGTCAGGGAGATCTGACTGTGAACAATGTATAACACACAGGGAGGCCTGACTGTGAACAATGTGTAACAAACGGGAAGACCTGACTGTGAACAATGTATAACACACAGGGAGGCATGACTGTAAACAGTGCATAAGAAACAGGGAGGTGTGACTGTGTGAACAATATACTAAACAGGGAGGCATGATTGTGAACAATGTACAACATACAGGGATGCCTCTATGAACAATGTATGACACACAGGGAGGCCTGACTGTGAACGATATATAACAAACAGGGACGCCTGACTGTCAATGTAGAACACAAAGGGGTGGCCTGACTGTAAACAGTGTATAACAAGCAGGGAGACCTCTGTAACAATGTATAACAAACAGGGAGGCCTCTGTAAACGATGTATGAGAAACACAGGGAGGCCTGACTGTGAACAATGTATAACAAACGGGGAGGCCTGACTGTGAACAGTGTATAACAAACACGTAGGGCAATTTTTGCTCCCATGATTAAATAAATACACGCCCATAACCATGGGTGATAACTGAGTAATAGTCGTGTATTTATTTAATCATAGGAGTAAGAGTTACCCTACTTGTTTGCTATTTACCGTGTGCTGTTCCCTGTCTCATTCAAGATTTCATTTCATGTAAACAATATAGTCCTTGTCTATGTCCTTTTTCCATTAAAAAATATTCTGATCCCAGTGGAGGAGAGATCAGGATTGGAAAACCAAAAATGTTTTGATCAATATTTTTGACAATTTGGAAAAGGAAAGATAAAAAAAAAATATGTAGATTAAAAAATGCAAAAGTATCTGTGAAAGTTTGAGGTTTCGAATTCTACAGACTGTTTCCCAAACAAACAAGCTCATTTGAACCCCAGTAGTAGACAAATTCTTCGAGAAACGATCGAAACGTCGACATTCTTTCATTTCTAAAGAAAATCTTGAGAGATCCTCAAGAAAAGTTGTTATTTGTGAAAAGAAAGATGATGTTAGTAAAGTGGTTAAGGACTCAGAATCAAAAACTTACTTGAGAATATTTCGACAGGGTTGCCCTGTCATCATCAGCTCACTGTTGCTGTTGTGGCGGTGAGGTCTGGTGGGGCGACTGTTGTGTGGGGGTGAGTGGTTGTCAGGATCTGATTGTAGATAAGGGGAAGTTCAAAGCCAGACCACGGTTTCAGGCCCCAGAAAAACTAAGATCTTATCTACAGGACACTTTCTTACAAAAAGAAAAAGAAAAGCCATCAACATCAAGACCACACGCTTCAGCCTGAACTGAGATCAAGGCTTTGAACTTTCCCCCATCTACAATCAGATCCTGACAACCGCTCACCCCACACAACAGTCGCCCCACCAGGCCTCGCTGCCACAACAACAACAGTGAGCTGATGAAGACAGGGCGACCCTGTCGAAATATTCTCCAGTAAGTTTTGATTCTGAGTCCTTAACTACTTTTCTAATGTTGAATCCAGAATTTCGAAACCTTCAATCTTATTTAGAAAGATGAAGGATAGTCCAGAAATCCGATTCATTATTCTTTAAGCCACCGCCAGCCCGAAAGCAGAGGGTGACAGCAGGGAAAATGGGGTCCCTGGCCCCCAAGCAGCTCACACATCACTGGGCTAGAGATGAAGGTGAAGGTCACCAGTCAGGGGTGGGGGTGGGTAAGGGGGTGAGGGGGGTCCCTTCTCACAGGTCACGTGAGGTGACAAACCGATCTGTAACGACTAGAAGCAAAAGCTGGACCAAAATAAACTGGAAATGAATAAATGGACCAAAAGGGCAGAAAACTGATCGCTTATACTACCCTGCCTTAAGAATGAAGCACCAAGTCGCGTTGTACACACACACACACACACACACACACACACACACACACACACACACACACACACACACACACACAGAGCATTTCTCGTTCTCATTGTAAAGTACTCCCTGTTCTTTAAGAATTGGGAGTATAAAAACACGTTTGACAGCACAAACTTCACGTATAATTCAACTAAAGGAAATTTCAGTCTTCACACTCATTCAAATACAGTAATCAAGAGAATGGGCTTATTCCATTAGTCACCACCTTGGGGACTTGGAAAGCCTTAGTGTTCTGGAGGGAGTTACAGTGAAGTCTTTACATTTAAGGGTTCCACTCTGGAATGCTTCCGAACTTTTTTAACACTATCTGCTGAAACCTATGCCCAAAGCGCAAAAAGTTTCTTTTCTGTACGACTCGCATGAGAGCATGTGTTCAACAATAAACAACATTTTGACCGTGAACAAAAGTCTTTCCAATATCTACAGAATAAATAGATACAAAATAAATGCGTAAATATAAACCCTAACAACCCTAAATCAGAAAAAAAAAAAATTTCCAAGGGAAGAAGGGTATTTCCCAGAGGGAGAATACGCTGTTTAGTATCGCCGTTTTCCTTGGATTTCCGCAATACCCCCTCTTGACAGAAATCACTACAGGGTCAGTTCCAAAGCGGAAATCCTCTAAATATTCTAGGCAAGATTCTATCAAGCGACCATCCTAAACTCTTTTTCTGCACATCAGCTGTCAGCTGGTCCATAACAAAACCTTGCCGTACACTTCTTAGTGTACTGCGTTACGGAGAACTGGTCGTACGCACAAAAGCCAGAAAATTGAAAGGAAATGGGTCAGCTCGTCATTTCCAATGACGTGAATGTTTTCTTTAACATCAGGGAAGAACTAATCCAGATTCCACAGGAACTCTCTCTCTCTCTCTCTCTCTCTCTCTCTCTCTCTCTCTCTCTCTCTCTCCTCTCTCTCTCTCTCTCTCTCTCTCTCTCTCGCAGGCGAATGATCAAAATGTCAAACTTGTTTAATTTTTGATTATTTCCTTTACATCGAACGATAAGTAAAGTGTCGTATTTTCTTATTGCTCGTCTTATGTGGAACAAGGTGCCTGTGGGTGCTGTTGGTCGCTAGGATCAGGGTGTTGATAATTTTCACTTGACCAAAATAGGAACCATATGAAAAATGGCAATAACAACAATAGGGATATCCCCAAACCAAAAACACATGGACTTAATCATCCTCATCATGTATGTATATGTATGTATATGCATGTATATGTATGTCTCTCTCTCTCTCTCTCTCTCTCTCTCTCTCTATATATATATATATATATATATATATATATATATATATATATATATATATATATATATATAGAGAGAGAGAGAGAGAGAGAGAGAGAGAGATACATACATTCATGTGTTTTTGGTTTGGGGATATCCCTATTGTTGTTATTGCCATTTTTCATATGGTTCCTATTTCTACAATCTGAGACATAAGAGCAAGCTTTGTTTATAATTCAATATTTCTTGCAGTCATTGCAACACTAGCTGCTCTGTAAGTTGCTGGAACGGTGCTCGGTACTTATTCTTGGAATTTATTGTTTCATTGTAATTTAGTCCCTTGCGGATTCATTCCAAGAACTGGCCACTTGTGTCTTAAGAGGTTATCTTTTTATATTTTTCTACTTTTCACAGAAAATGTAGCTTGTTTTGCTCTTTCATGATTTTCTTTTGCTTCTTAGGTGGCACCTTTAGTTAGTTTTTTTGAAAACTCAACAAACATACTATGGTATTGCACACCAGCCTTTTTCTGGTATAGCATTCTTCTTAAAACCGAAAAAAGGCAGAGGAGTCAAATTACCACTTTCCGCGGTCACTGAGGAGAAACAATCAGGTTTCGAAATACCGGTATCTGACAGGAGTTATATGTTAGTGAGCTTTCTCCCCATGGAGATGGTCTCCCTCTTTGGAGACTATAAGCTTGCCGAAGGTTCATTTTGAGAAGCATTTATTTATTCCCCCCCATTCACCCACTCAAGCACATACTGTCAGTTAGGCAGAATCATCTACCACTGCAGATATGAATATATATATATATATATATATATATATATATACATATACATTTAGTGATGAGAATACCACAGACTGTAGTGTATCTGTAATGGATGCCAAGAAACCAGCAACACCATCAGCCGTGTCTCACAGATGAGTCCAGGAGAACAGGAACTAGTGATTTATACTTTATTGCACATGATACCTCACAGTGGCGTTTACGTCATTTTGTAGGCCTGGAAATAGTTGTATGCAAGCAGCAAGTTTTGTCTATATTATGCCAAAAGTGCTCTCTCTCTCTCTCTCTCTCTCTCTCTCTGTTATGGAAATCTGTATTCTATGACTTAAAAAACAAAACAAACCATATTGGTGACCAACATAGGGAGCAGTAGGGGGGGGGTGGGGATACATATGCAGCAATCCAGGGACAAGGACTTCAGGGAATCATTTCGTTGACCAGCCAAATGATTTTAACAGGTTATAAAGTGGAAAAAGGATCGTTCACCTTTTCTCTTCTTACAGACTGCGCAAGTGTCAGACGTCATGATCTACATTCTTTGCAGTGATTGGTTGCTTTTACGGGGAAAGAACTCATGTGGTATTCTCTCCGTCAGTCGACAACCAATGAAGTCAATGAATAGCTTGACACAGACTCCCAGAGAAGAGGGAAAGAACAATGGGGATGAACTTCACTTTTAACACTACAAGTGATTTTTCTAACTGCGCGAGTGAAAAGGCTGGCACGTGACGTAATCCCCATGCATGGTAGTGGTTGTTGTGTCTGTGTCTGTGGGTGGAGGGGTCTGGAATGAAATCACAGGTGTCTGTGTCTGTGGGTGGAGGGGTCTGGAATGAAATCACAGGAAGCCTGGTGTTGAAGTGGGCTATAAACATAGGCGTTTTTTTTTTTCTCTCATCACACTGTAAATGGCGATGTGCTCAAAACATTTAATTACTGATCCATTGGCACTGAGGCCAAAGCAGTGTTTACTTATATTTCTTCTTCTTCTTTTTTTTTCTTCTTCTTCTTCTTCTTTCTCTTCTTCTTCTTATTCTTCTCCTCCTCCTCCTCCTTTTTTTCAGTGTAACCATTGTCGTTTACAGGATTAAAAAAGCGTATCTTAAATAAATGTCAGCGAACCGCCCAGAGAAACGTGGACAAACGAGTCACAAGACAAACTGTTTCAACCTCTTAGGTCTTCTTCAGGTGCAACAAACATGAAACAAATAACGAAAATGCACTTAGCTTTGATCGCTTTTGAAAGCTAAGTGCATTTTCGTTATTTGTTTCATGTTTGTTGCACCTGAAGAAGACCTAAGAGGTTGAAACGCGTTGTGGTTTGTCTTGTGACTCGTTTGTCCACGTTTCTCTGGGCGGTTCGCTGACATTTATTTAAGATTTGTTTAGATTTCCGCCTGCAGTCGTTTCACTTTGCAACTAAAAAAGCGTAATTGGTTTCTTCCATGTAAGTATCAATAAGAGTTGTAAACGTTTTACTGTTGTGGCGTCTCAGCACAGAAGGATGCCTTTGTAGTCCTTGTATGTGGATGTTACAATGCGCACACATGCTTTGGGGCATGCTCAATGACACATACTTTTGATACAAGTTTGGAACAGTGATCTTCAGTTTCTGTTTATTCTTGCACTTCATGATACTTTTCATGCTTCCATGTTAGTTTCTTTGGCGATTGTTGTTTTAGAATGACTTACATTTTGCCAAAAGGGAAAGAAAGAGAAAAAGAGAGAAGCAAATAATATATGGGAAAAAAACATACAGAAAGATAGAAAGAGTGAAATAGAACAACAGAAAGAAAGAAAGAATGAAGAAAGAAAGAAAGAAACAAAGAAAAAGAAACAAAGAAAGAGAAAGGAAAGATTGAAACAAAGTAAGAATGAAAGAAAGAATGAGAGAAAAAGAAAAAGACTGAAGAGGAAGAAAGAGAGGAAGAAAGGAGAAAGAAGGAAAGGAAGGGAAAAAAAAAAGACAGACAGACAGACGGACAGGAAGAAAGAACAGAAAAAAGAAAAAGAAAAAGAAAGAAAGAAAGAAAGAAGAAAGTAAGAAAGAAAGAAAAACGGGAAGAAAAATATAAAAAAAAAGAAAATATAGAAAGAAAGAAAGAAAAGAAAGAAAGAAGAAAGAAAGAAAGAAAAAAAGAAAAAAGAAAGAAAAAAACAAAAACAAAAAAAAACATGAAAGAAAGAAAGAAAAATGAAAGGAAGAAAGAAAGAAGAAAAAAAAAAATGGAAAAAAAAACGAAAGAAAGAAAGACAGACAGACAGAACAAACGAACGAACGAAAGGAGACATTGACAACAATTGTAGTCTGCCTGCCATCCTCCTATCAGCAGATGGTGGATGATTCAACAGACTCATTATTTGCTCATGAGAGGTGGCCAGTCACTGAGTCTGATGGCAGCGTCACGAAAATCCCAGGCCACAGCACCAGCTACAGACCTCTCCTAGCTGACATCAACCCCAGACCAGAATACCATTTCCAGACATCCCCATCTGGTAGGAATCCCAAACCAGAACACCATTTCCAGGCATTCCCAGCTGACATGAATCCCAGACCAGAACATCATTTCCACACATTCCCAGCTAAAAGAATCCCAAAGCAGAACTACATTTTCAGACAATGCCTAGCTAAAATAAATCCCAAGCCAGAATATCATTTCCAGACATCTCCACCTGGTAGGAATCCCAAACCAGAACAGTATTTCCAGGCATTCCCAGCTGACATGAATCCCAGACCAGAACATCATTTCCAACCAGCTGCCGTGGCGAAGTAGTTAGCGTCGCGGACTCCCGGCTGGGAGGTCGTGGGGTCGAATCCCATCAGAGTCAGGTGGGTTTTTTTCTGCCCCGACCGGCTCCTACCCAGAGTTGAGTTTGCTGCGGACTCAGTTGGAAAGACTGAGACCACGCAGTCGAGTTTCATCCACTTAATGGATGCGTTTCTGAGAGTGTTGCTCAAATTTCCTGACCAACACACTGCAGGTGCCTGTATCTCTCGGGCCTGGTTAACACCGGGGACATATTATGAAGGAAAGCGTAGAGTACAGCCCTGTCATGTAGTCTCAGACCGAAATGGAAATCCGTAGCATCATCTTAATCATCCTCATTCTCATCGATCAGCATAAAAAAAAAAAAAATGTCTCAACATCTGTGGCCCTTCATGCCCTGCTCTCATGGTGACCTCAGTTTCGATGTCCTCTCCACGTTTGTGGTCTTGGTTTGGTTCGGGGTCACCGGTATCGGCGAGTCCATGGGGGCTGTCGTTGGACGGACGTGGTGGCGCCTTCCGGAGGGAGAGGTCACTCACGCCGGCTCCGCGACTAAGCAATTATTGTCGTCAGTAAGGGGCTTAGTAGGTGGTGTCCTGCGTATTTTAGATCAGAACAGGCGCCACTGAACACCACCGAAGTGACTCGGCAGCAGTGCAGTGTTTCCTCTGGTGGGTTGCTGACGACTTGACATTGACTGCTCCCTGTGAATTGCCGGTGCCGGGGCTGCGGTGGGGGCCGACCGGGCTGTGGCTGTGGACGGGGTGTCGGAATGATCGGCGTGGGTGCACTGCCTCTGAGGTGGCGCAGAGGTTGAGACAAAAAAAAATTCCAGACATTCCCAGCTGAAAAAATCCCAAAGCAGAACACCATTTTCAGACATACCCAGCTAAAATGAATCCCAAGCCAGAATATCATTTCCAGACATCCCCACCTGGTAGGAATCCCAAACCAGAACACACCATTTCCAGGCATTGCCAGCTGACATGAATCCTAGACCAGAACACCATTTCCAGACATTCCCAGCTGAAATGAAACCCAAACTAGAATACCATTTTCCAGACATTCCCAGCTGAAATGAAACCCAAAACTAGAAGACCATTTCCAGGCATTCCCAGCTGACATAAATCCCAGACCAAATGTAATTTCTAGACAATCCCAGCTGAAATGAAACCCAAACTAGAATACCATTTCCGGAGGTTCCCAGCTGAAATGAATCCCTGACTAGCACATCATCGCTAGGTATCATCAGCTAGTATAAATCCCACGCCACAATATCCCTTCCACATATTCCCAGCTGACACATATTCCCTGGGCCTAACATCTTCCTAGGTAATGTGAATACCATGCCGCAAAGCCATTTCCAAACAATTTGAGCTGACTAAATTAAAAATGTCGACAGCAGATCTACGCCGATACGGATGTGTGAAATGATCGGCACGATGGAGATTTGTCTGTCGGCGTAATGTTGATGTGCCGTGAGGCTTTGAAGTGTTTAGGTCATCACGCTGGAGTCAAAGAATATAGTGCAGTGTTACACATGATCAACACACCTAGACACACACACACACACACACGCACAGACAAAGACGGAAGGAGGGAGAGAGAGGGGGCGGGGAGTGGAATACATACACGCACACGCGCGCGCGCACACACACACACACACACACACGCACACACACACACACACGCACGCACACATGCACGCACGCTGGTGCGCGCGCGCGCGCACACACACACACACACACACGCCCGCACACGCGCGCGCGCACGTGCGCGCGCGCGCGCGCGCGCACACACACACACACACACACACACACACACACACACATAATCATATACACAAACAAACACACACATACGCACCAGCTGCTGGGGTGCAGTGGTTTCTACATGGATTCCTGGCTGGGAGGTTGTGGGTTCCTTTCCCACCAGAAACCTTTATATTAATGGGATTGTTCTACCCTGACTAGCTTCCACCCACAGTTGGGATTGCTACGGGTTCAGTGGGGAAGACAGAAAGTACACAGTCGAGTTTCATCCTAAGGTCACTACATGGATGTGTCTCTACATGGATGTGTCTCTGAAAATGTGTCTTAGTGACCAACACTGTAGTACGTGTCTGTATCTCTCAAGGTCTGATTAAAGGTCTGAGGTGTCTGTAACGCCAAGGTACTGTAGTGTCTGTATCTCTCAAGGTCTGATTAACGCCAAGGTACTGTACGTGTCTGTATCTCTCAAGGTCTGATTAACGCCAAGAAAGATACTGTAGTGTGTCTGTATCTCTCAAGGTCTGATTAACGCCAAGATAAGTTGTGAACGTAGGTGTCTTTATATATCTCAAGGTCTGATTATCGCCAAGGTACTGTAGGTGTACGGTGTCTGTATCTCTCAAGGTCTGATTAACGCCAAGATAAGTTGTGAACGTAGGTGTACGGTGTCTGTATCTCTCAAGGTCTGATTAACGCCAAGATAAGTTGTGAACGTAGGTGTACGGTGGCAGCCACGTCACGCTGTCTCCGACCAGAATGGAAACTCCAGATCATCATTGTCATCTTCCCCATCCTCACAAATAAACATAGAAATGCCCTGCTCTCATAGAGATCCCAGTTTTAATTTCTCTCCATGTCTCTTTGTAAGGTTCTTTTATTGACATATTCATCAGGACCGTCCCGGGATTTTTTTTTTTTTTTAAGCAATATGTTTAAAATGCTTTACTTCCTGCTCTGTGCTGTCACTTTTAGGATCTTAAAGCTATTTCTCTTACGTGTCTTGTGTGTCTGCTATATGTTTATTGTAACTCTGTTGTATTGTTTCATCTTAAGAGTTTAGTATTCTTTTTAAAGACACAATGCTGACGTCATCATGTTGTCCAAGATCTAAGGATATAATGTATGCAGGTTCAGTGATGTGGGTGCGGTGCAAAGTCATTCTGTTCGTTGTAAGAACTCATCAATGATTATATCATGTGACGTCTCTTGCTGCGCGTATTCTAACCGTTGCACGTGGTCCTGATTTCTCGGTTTTTTTTTTTTTTTTTTTTTTCAGATGATAAAGTGATTTTGACTTCTGACTTGACTTCTGAAATGACTTTGACTTGAAATGGTGTAGTCGCGAAGTGAAGCGACTGCAGGCGAAAATCTAAACAAATTTTAACTGTAAGTATAGCGAACGGCCAAGAAAACGTAGGCAAACAATTCACAAGACAAACACGACGCGTTTTCGACCTCTTAGGTCTTCTTCAGTGTGCTTCGCCTTTTCATCGTCAGCGAGAGAGAGACGTCTGCTCTTCTATCAGGGCGAGTTGTTTCACCCTGCTATCAGCTCTGTCGCCAGCTGGTCCAAGGTCTGCAACTGATTTGGGAAGGCACACGAATGATCTGGCCAGATGATCCCAGATATGTTCTTTCAGATTGAGATCCGAAGAGAGCTGGCCATGATATGGACGTTTGCAGTGATGCTTGGGTTCTAGTTTACAAGTGCTCCACGGGATGGCGCACTGGCACAGTATGGAGCAGCACATTACCCAGGAGAAGAGCAAATGTCAAGTCCTCTGGATTCGAGATAGATATCATTACATGTAGCTCAGCTCCCTAATCCGATTGTGCCAAAACTCTCAGAATATTCATTTCTTACTGACCAGACGTTTTCAAGAGCTGGATGTAACTTTTGAAGTTTAGTCTTGATCGAAAATGAGTGCACGAGAATATGCTTTTTTCACAGCTAGTATGGTGGATTTGTCTGAACGAATTTCAGGATCAGCATAGAACTTTTAAAAGTTGTGAAAATGGACACTGTGACTTTTGGTGTTTGAAAAAGTAAACCCATTTTCCGCGGCCCACTGTCGGATGGTACCCATGTGAAGTTGATGTTGTACTATAGCACAGGCGGCTCCACCTGCGTAGCGTGCAAAGTCGTCAACAAACAGAGAGGATTCGGAATCTCGATGTATAGAATAGACAGTCTAATTAATTTTGATGTTGAAGAGAGCAGGAGAAAGGATGCTCCCCTGGGGCATGCTCAGTTCATGCTAGTGAATGTCAGACAGTGTGGTGCCAGCTCGGACTCAAAACTGCCGATCATTCAGAAAGTTTTTAATAAAAAGAGGGAGATGGTCTCGGTCTCAAAAACCTAGATGTTTAAGATCCACAAGCATTCCAGATGTCCACATAGTGTCATAAATCTCTACATTAAAGAAAAAGATGACATCCATATGTTGTTTGTTAATGAAGGCATCGTGGGTAGCATTTTCATGATGTATTGATGGTCAACAGTGGAATGGTACTTGCTGAAACCACACTGTTGTTTGACCAAAAGGTCAACGGATTTCCCAGTTTCCACATCAGGCAAAGTTGTAAATTTGAAGTCGATGTACAGCAGTGATTGCTGGAATGTATTGTACACCCCCGTACACTAATCTAAATGCACAATTCATACTGCGTAGATCCTGTTAAAAAATCAAAACAAGACAATGACAACAAAACCATGACTATATAGATAGCATCTTTGAAGTGGTAGATACCGTCAGGAACTTCAGATCGTAATAAATTAATTTATTGATCTATTGATCGATTGCCTGATCGCTAACTTTATTTATTACCAGCATGCGTAGCAGTATGTATACATGTGCAAGCGATGGTCTATCCGTACAAATGCATATGCATATTTGTGCATAATTATACATATATTACGTACATTCACATTCACTTATATTACATTTACATTCACTTTTCATTATGTTGTTTGTAGGTTCTTATGTGTACAGATGGATTTGCTTGTGTATGTGTGTATGTGTGTGCGTGCGTGCATAATTACATACACATATATTATGTACATTCACATTCACGTACATATCATTGACATTCACTTTTAATTATGTTGTTTTTGTAGGTTCTTATGTGTGCAGATGGATTTGCTTGTGTGTGTTTTTGTGTGTGTGCGTGCGTGCGTGCGTGCGTGTGTGCGTATGCGCGTGTGCGTGCGTGCGCGCGCATGTGTGTGTGCGTGTGTGTGTGTGTGTGTGTGCGCGCGCATTTTTGCATTCGTTTATGTATGTGCGTGCGTGCGTGCGTGCGTGTGTGTGTGTGTGCGTGCGTGCGTGCGTGCGTGCGTGCATGCGTGCGTGCGTGCGTGCATGCGTGCGTGCGTCCGTGCGTACGTGTGTGTCCTTCATTTAACGACTATCCACTATTCGTGATATTAGACACACACACACACACACACACACACACACACACACACACACACACACACACACACACAAAAGCGAATGTGTACGGAAGTAATTGCGAGCGTGCACATAATGTGTGTATGTGTATATATATGCATGGGTGCGCGTGAACGCGAATATGTGTGTGTGTGTGTGTGTGTGTGTGTGTGTGTGTGTGTGTGTGTGTGTGTGTGTGTGTGTGTGTGAGTGAGAGAGTTGTGGATGTGTAAGTGTGTGAATATCTTTACACAAGTCATAAGAGAAGATTAACGTGAAACAAATACTTATAACCAACAACTAACTAATCAATTAAAGTCAAAACGGATGACAGTGTTAAAAAAAAAAAAAAAAAACAGAAACAACCAAACAAAATCCTTTGCTTTGCCCCCCCCCCCCCCCCCCCCATTTTATCCACCCCATCCCCCCCCCCTTCCTTTCTTATCCCCCCGCAAATAAAGTTAATACAGAATATTATAAGTATTTTCCAATAGGGGTGAGTTCTAAGTGTACAAAGAAATCGTACGTTAAAGCTGGTGACTGAAAAATGGCCTGCACAGTATTTTGCTTCAATACCGGAATGATTTTTTTTCATATCATTGCATGAAACAATATGAACTGGAGTAATTTATGCATATGCAAACTACGTTTTTTTTTTTTTTTTTTTTTTAAAAAATTTTTTTTTTTTACATATTTTGTTTTAAATGCATTAAGTTTCCACCTGTGCATTAATGAGAGTAATTTTCTATTAAGATTAAAATTCCCTTTGATTTTTTAATATCAAACTATTCTTCACAGACGTGATCTACCATACTATATTCGAAAGCTTTCCAGATATGCAACTTAACCAAGTTACACTGTTCATGTACTGATAAGGGGAAATCAAACAGTTCTGAATCAAAACTATTTTGGCTCCACGTTTAGCTGTCCTGTCTACTTTTTCATTATAATGAAAAGAACAATGAGAAGGAATCCAACAAAAAGCTACATGGGTTCCTCTTGCAATAACATGTGTATCATACAACTTATCTCTATGATCATTTCAGGTCTTGTGTGCAATTGAAAAACTTTTAATGCCTGAAGAGCTGATTTCGAATCAACACAGAACAGAATTTGAAATATTGTTCTTTGAAAGTTTAAAAGGCAATTTAAAGCCAGGAGTATCGCTGTTTATTCTGCTGTAAATATCGATTTGTTAATTCCGATATGAAATGTTTTCTCTAAAGTCTGGTATTAAGAATGCACAACTGTTTGTTTATCAATGCACGATTGTCTGTGTATATTTTCAAATAATTTGAATAGTTCTTTTCAACATGGCATTTGATATAGCTTGCTAGCATGTTTATGTTTTCATCTTTTTTCATATTGGTATGTTCAATATCAAAATGTGCTTTATTAAGCTCCCATGGTGGTATAAGAGAGAATAATGGTCAAATGGATAGAGCATTGCAATAGATTGAAACTCCGGAATTAGTAATACTTTTTGACGTGTACGTTGCCGGTGTTTTTTGAGAAGCAATATATTTTGCTCTTTTAGGAAAATCAACATCTGACCTCATCTTTATTTCAGATCTAGGTGCGTACGTGTGTGTGTGTGTGTGTGTGTGTGTGTGTGTGTGTGTGTGTGTGTGTGTGTGTGTGCGTGCGTGCGTGCGTGCGTGCGTGTGTGCGTGCGTGCGTGCGTGCGTGCATGCGCGCGCGCGCGCGTGTGTGTGTGTGTGTAGTACTTTAGTACTTTAATTTAACGTCTCTTCACCCTCAAGTGACATTAGACAAAAAAAAAAAAAAAAAAAAAAAAAAGGCATGTGAGAGATTCTTTAAAGTGTTGAGTGTTTTTGAGTAAATGTAACATCAATGCCATTCTTAAATTTTAGATTCTACATACACAAATAATCTCAACAACAACGATCAAAGAAAAATACCAACAGAACTAGAATGCAAAGTTTCTGAAAACAGCTTAAGAAGATCAAGGTCATTAACTATTTTCTGTAATGTTATCGGATTTCGATGTTTGAGCGCAGTGCCTCCATTTTTGAGCATTTGAGCTTTGATGGCAGGACAGTGCAGAAGCAGATGATTCGTAGAAATTTGACTCCCACAAACACAAATAATATCTTTACAAAATTTTGTTTTGAGAGCATTTAGACGAATTTTTAAACATCAAAGACGTAATTGATCTGGATTTAATTTGACTTAAACTCTTAATTATCATATCCGAATGCAGTGTATCACAAACTTTTACACAATTATGTGAATATTGTATATCTGAGGTCTTCAACTTGTCAACAAAATTATCCTTTGCTAACTTGTCAAAGTATTTATAATATTCATGTAGATCTAGCTTAACATTAAGTTTAATTGTCCCTGCAGCATTGCGTGCTGCACTCTTGGCAGCGTGATCTGTTCATTAGAGAGAATTCCACAGTGAGATGGAATCCAATAAAAAGTAACACTGATATCTTTGCTTGCTAAGTGATGTATTAAGTGCTTGATTTCGTGTGTCATTTCAACCCGTGTCTTGGTATTTTGACCTTTGATAGCATATAATACTGATTTTGAATCCACAAAAAAATATATTTTGCATGCATTTAAAGGTAACTCTTTAATATGATGTAACGCCATTAAAATGGCCATTAATTCAGCAGTGAAAATGGAATAATGCTTACCAATATTATAACGTTTTAATGTTTTCAAGGAAGGAAAAAAAAATGCTGATCCTGCACTGCCATTTTCTATTACAGACCCATCTGTGTAAATCTTGATATAGTCAGTATACTTGTTTTCAATGCTTATGTTTACTAAATTTTTCAAGACATTTGGAGATTGATTTTTGTTTAAATTCGTATCGTCAATATCAAAAGCAGGTTTAATATGCTCCCAGGGTGCTAATACTGATGAAACAGGTGGCTTAGTTGCTATATTTCTTTGTGTTTTAATTCTTTAGAATTGATTATATCAGTGGCGTAGGAATTGATTGATTGTAAAGAGTGTATTGTTTTAGCTCTTTTAGCAAAATCTTTCGCGGAGTCTAATCTAATCTTCTTCCTTACAAAATGTATCAAAAGCAAAAGACTTTACTATAAATTTAGCGCAAGAATTTTTCCTATTGTCGTCTAGAGGAAGAACACCCGCTTCTTTATAGGATCCTAGATTGGAAGCATGTATTGGAACCCCAAGTGCCAGTTTAACAGCTTTGCAGTCTATGCTTTGAAGTTTGGATAATAGGTGCTTGGGTGCATTAAAGAAAACTTCTTGGGCATATATTAACGAGATCGAACAAGTGAGTTTGCAAGACATAAAAGTGCTTTAGTGTCTTGACCCCAACGTTGTTTACTAATAATTTTGAGAAAATTTAATGCTTTTCGTGCTTTATCAAGTATATGATTTATATGTTGATTCCAGGTAAGTTTTGATGACAGATAAACACCTAGAAACTTAACACTTTGCACAAATTTAAGGGCAATTCCATTAATGCTGAATATAGGCATTTTTTCTGGGTTATAACCTGAGTTAAAAAGGACCATGTTTGTTTTTTCTAAAGATAGTGACAACCCATTTTCGTTCATAAAACTAGTGATTTTATCTAATTCCTTTTGGTAAACTTTTTTTGTATAGTTTAATGCTCTAGTGGGTGTATTGCGTTTTCATTGTTACCTTCATCCACATGCATATATCGTCAGCGTACTGGACTAAAACTGAGTCGTTTGACAATCTCTTTGGGAGATCGGCTATGAGTATATTAAATAAAACAGGAGAAATAACTGAACCTTGAGGTAATCCCATCTGAAGTTCTCTGGGGTTCGAGTACGTGTTTCCTACTCTTACTTGTATGAAACGATGTGAAAGGAAATTTGTAATGTAGTTATACATATTACCATTGATATTGTTTTCCTTAAGCTTTTGCAATAATTTGTAGTGCCATACTTGATCATAAGCTTTCTTAACGTCAAAAAAGTTGCAAGGATATTCTTCCGCCTCGCGAACTGCTGTTTGATTTGTGTTGTTAGTTTCACTAGATGTTCTGTAGTTGATCGGCCTTTCCGAAAGCCTGCTTGATTTAGGGGTATAATGCACTGTTTTTCGCAAAAATGGACTAATCTGTTTAATATTATTTTCTCCATAAGTTTGCAAACGTGTGATGTTAACGAGATGGGTCGATAGCCGTTTCTGTCTGCTTTAGGCTTTCCCTGCTTATGTATAGGAATAACAATTGATCGCTTCCAAACAGAAGGCATTTCCCCTTTACCCCAACATCTTTGTATGAATATATGTAAAAATTCAATAACATTGTAAGGTAAGTGTTTTAACATTTCATAAGATATTCCATCTAATCCAACATGTTTTTTTGCTTTACTCAAATGTAAAATACTTTCTTTTACTTCCTCAAGTGTTATTTCAGAGTTTACATAGCTCTTCCTTGTGAATTCATTATCAGCATGATTTGATTTTGTTTTACTTTGCTCTTCACTTTGTCTATACTCTTTACTTTCAGTTGATAGACCTGCATTTCTACTATAACTGGCAAACATCTCTGCAAATGCTTCTGCTTTTTCATTATTAGTAGGTAGATCTGAGTTCTCTAATCTTATGGGACATTGTGGTAAATTAATTCCGTTCTTCATGGTTTTCATTTTTTCCCAGACTTTTTGCATATCTTTATAACTGTAGATTTCATTAATACAAAAAGAAGACCAGTATTGTCTCTTAGCCTGGGCGTTCACTCTGTTTGATTTATTTTTTGCCTTGTTTGCCTCTTGATGGTTTGGGGTAGAATTTTCTTGTATGTATATTTTAAATTTCTCCCACTTTTCGCTATTTGCCTTTTCACATGGGTATAGAGTCATTTGCAGCCTCTAGGACTGCATTGGTAGGTGTGTGTGTGTGTGTGTGTGTGTGTGTGCGTGTGTGCATGTGCGTGAGTGTGTATATAGGCGCGCCTGTATGCGTGTGTGTGTGAATGTTCATGATTTCTCCAAGTGTTTTTTTCGATGATGTGTGTTATCGCTTGAACGATGACGTACCACTGCACTAGGTTCTTTGACCCCAATGTGATGACCTAAACACACCAAGAGGTCAGGGCACATGAACGTCACGCCGACAGGCAAATCGTCATCGCCATCGTGCCGACGATGTCAGACATACGTTTCGATTTAGATCTGCTGTCCGCATGTTTGATAATAATTATGAACTGGAAATGGCGTTCTGATCTGGAATTCACATTAGCATGGGAATATCTGGAAAAGAAAATATTTTGGCTCAGGTGTCATGTAAGCTGAAAATGTGGAGAAAGTATTCTGCGATTCATCATAACTGATGACATCTGGGAATGATTTCTGGTCTGTGATTTATCATAACTGATGATATCTGGAAAAGATGTTCTGGTCTGGGATTTATCATAGCTGATGATGATATGTGGAAATTATGTTTTGGTCTGGGATTTATCATAACTGATAATATCTGGAAAAGATGTTCTGGTCTGGGATTTATCATAGCTGATGATATGTGGAAATTATGTTTTGTCTGGGATTTATCATAACTGATATGTGGAAACGATGTTCTGGTCTGGGATTTATCATAACTGATGATATGTGGAAATTATGTCTTGGGCTGGGATTTATCATAACTGATGACATCTGGGAATGCTGTTGTGGTCTTGGATTTATCATAACTGATGATATCTGGAAATTATATTCTGGTCTGGGATTTATCATAACTGATGATATCTGGAAATTATATTCTGGTCTCGGATTTATCTTAACTGATGATATCTGGAAATGACGTTGTGGTCTGGGATTTATCATAACTGATAAGATCTGGAAATGATGTTATGGTCTGGGATTCATTATCACTGATGATATGTGGAAACGATGTTCTGGTCTGGGATTCTTGCAGCTGGACATGTCTGGGGACGGGGTTCTGGTCTGGAATTCTGGTCACTTGGGAATGCCCGGAAATGGCATTCTGATTGGCAGGGAATGTATGTAGCTGGTGCTCTGGCCTGGAATTCCTTTGGCGCTGCCGGTGGTGTTTGTGACTGGCCACCTCTCCTGAGCAAACAGTCAGTCTGTGGAATCATTCACCATTTGCTGGTAGGAGGATGGCAGGCTGTACAGAACTGCTGTCAACGTTTCGTTATGTTCGTTGATGTGTTTTCCTTCGTTTGCTGCTTCTGTCTTTCCTTCCTCTCTCTCTCTCTCTCTCTCTCTCTCTCTCCTCTCTCTCTCTCTCTCTCTCTCTCTCTCTCTCCTCTCTTCTTCTTCTTCTTCTTCTTCTTTTCTTCTTTCTTTCTTTCTCTTCCTTTCTGTCTGTCTGTCTATTTGTTTTTTCTCCCTTTGGCTTTCTGTATGACTTTTCTCTTTCATTCTTTCGGTCTTTTCTTCGTTTTTCTTGTGTGTCTGTGCCTTTATGGCTCATCATAGGTCATTCTAAAACAACACTTACAACCTGTACCGACACCGAAGCATGAAAAGTATCATTGAGTTGCTTGTACAAACAGAAATTGAAGATCATTGTTTAAAAATTGTGTGGGTATATGTCACGACACTGCTTACTTACACTTAGGTGGATAAACAACAAATGTGTATTTTTGTGTAAATACGTAGCAATACTGATGATAGCAGGAACTATTGCACTCATTACCCAGAAACAGAAGAAATCAGTTACCCTCTTCTTTATTCTACACCTCTCACCGCTCGTCTCCTCTCCCCAATCCTCTCTCACTCTCTCATCTCCCTCTACACTCACTCAAACTCTCTCTCCTCTCTCTCTCCTCTCTCCAACTCGTCTCTCTCCTCTCGCTCTCTCCTCTCCTTCTCTCTCTCTCTCTCTCTCTAACTCCTCCCTCTCTCTTCTTTCTCTCTCTCTCTCCTCCCCTCTTTCTCTCAGACTCTCAAACTTCTCTGTCTTCTTCGTCTCTCTCTCCTGCTTCTCTCTCTCCTCTACTCTTCTCTCTCTCCCTCACACACCCTCTCCAACTCTTCTCTCTGCCGCCTCCATTCTCTCCGTCTCTTGTCTCACGCACACACACCTCCTCTTCTCTTTCTCGCACTCCTCCCCTCCTCCCGTCTCAAACCTCCTTATGTTTCTCATCCCTTCCGGCTTCCTCTCTGACATGTCTCTCTTATGTCTTCACTACTCACTCCGTCCTGTACCTCTCTCCCTCAAACCCTCAGCACTTGGAAACGCACCTTTCCCCTCCTCTATGCATTCGCACCACCTAAACAAAACATGAAATTCCTCCGCCCCCCTCCATCTTGCACCAACAATTTACCAGTGCCGCACTACACACACTGTCTCACTCCACCTCTCCTCTACCTCTCTCGACACGCAATCACACTGGAATCACGCTATCCTTTCTGGACTAATGGCCACCGGCTCACACAACCTGCTCCTCCATCCTCTCGTTAGTGTCCCTCCTCCCCTCCTCACACACTCCATACAACTCTCGCCACTCTCAAACTCGGGTCTTCTCTCTCTCCCTCAAACGGTCTGCAGAAACTCTCTTAACTGCACAACACGTCTCATCTATTTGTTAAATTCATTGTACCCACTCTTCTTAGCCTGATCGCAACGCACTCCCCCTCCACTCAGTCACGCCCTCTCTCTCCTCTCAAACTCTCTCAACTCTCCCGTCAACTCTCCTCTCCTCCCTCTTCCCTCCCCTCTGACAATTCTTCTCTCTCTCCTCTTTCTTCTCCCACCTACTCTCACTCCAACTCTCTCTCCTCTCCTCAGAACTTCTCCATTCGCCTCACTCTCACCGTCACTTCCCAGACTCTCCTCTCTCTTCTGCTTCCAACTCTCCCTCCTCTCCTCCTGTGTGCTCTGCTCTCATGATTAAGTGGAGCTTCCATCCGCCTCCCTACCTTCTCCAACTCTCTTCCATCTCCCTCTCTTCCTCAGATCCTCTCTCTCCGTTTACGGTCTCTCTCTCTCCTCCTCCTCTCCTCTCCTCCCTCCCTCTCTCACCCTTCCTCCTCATTCTCTCCCCCTCCTCTTGAATTCTCTTCCTCCATCCTCTCTCTACCCTCTCTCTCGCTCCATCATAAACTCTCTATTATTCTCTCCTCCCCCTCCCACTCTCCTCCCACTTCTCCCACCACTTCCCAACGCACACTCTCCTTGCCTCTCACCCTCCTCCCTCTCAACACTCGCTCGTCTCTCGCGCTTTTCCTCTCATCTAAACACCTCTCTCACTCTCTCTCTCCTCTCCTCTCACCCCATTCTCTCCTCCCTCTCACTCCCTCCCCCTTCTCCCTCTCCCTCTCTCCCAAACTCTCTCTCCTCATCCCCCTCTGACTGAACTCCTACCTCCTCTCCCCTCTCCCTCCCTCTCCCAACCCACCTCCCTCGCCTTCTCTCTCAAAAACCTTCTCTCCCTACTCCTCTCCCTCCTCTCCCCAACTCCCCTCCGTCTCCACAACTCCCCCCCTCCTCTCGTCCGTCTCTCCTCACTCTCCTCGTCTCTCTCTCTCACACGCACACACCACACACACACGCAAGAGTTATTGATTTGCTCTCTCTCACAAAAATCTAGGAAAACGTCTGCAGCAAATATGTTGGCCAACACGTACGCGCGCACGCGCGCGCGCGCGCACGCACACACACACACACACAGATGAATGCTCGCAGACACGCACGCATATACGTCACAACGTCCGCTACATGAAAAATGAAACTATGGGATTTCTCTGTTACTTTAATACTTCTAATCACACACACACACACACACACACACACACACACACACACACACACACACACACACAAACACACACACACATACACACATGCGCGCACGCACGCATGGACACACACACACACACACACACCACACACACACACACGCACACACACACGCACGCACACGCGCTTGCGCGCACGCGCGGGCTCACACGTAGCGAACATGCCTCACACACACACATACGAACGTGTGCGCGTACGTTCGCTCGCTCGCTCTCACCTACACACATTACACATGTATTCATGTACACGTCCACACCGACACACACGCGCACATACAGGCATACACATAAGCACACAAATGCACACACGCACGCACATGTGCACGAGCCCACATACAAAGACACACACACATACATGCAGATATGTACACATATAGCCTATTTACAGATACGTGTGCTCACACAAACCCACAAATTACACACACACACACACACACACACACACACACACACACACACGCACACACACATACATGCAGCACACACACACACGCACGCACGCACACAGACACATACACACACACACACACACACACACACACACACACACACACACACATGCGCCCATGCACACACATAGGCCCATGCCCACACATCACACACACACGTGTACATTCACTACAAACACACACACACACACACACACACACACACACACACACACACACACACACATTGTAGTTTGGCACTCAAGGTCTGACCAGCGCGTTGGGCTTACGTGCTGGTCAGACATCCGCCGTGTCGTAGCCACGAGACCCACTTCTTCAATTGTCTCATCGTATTTGTTAATTCATTTACCCATCAGCTTCAAATCATACATAGTGTGGTCTCAAAACTTACCGGATGTAGTGTAGCCTATATAGACAAGTCCGCACGCAGTGACGCCTCCTTGATGAAACTGATACCGAAACTGAAACTAATCACTCGCACAAGCATCAAACATCAGTATTTGTGGACACAGTTTTTGGGGGGGCTGTTTACGTTTCAAACCACCCCGTAAGACATTCAAGTAAATCAACTGGCTGATATTATCGATAGCTGTTCCGATATGAATGACTGTTCCGGTATGAAAGACTGTTCCGATCATTGGAATCAGTTGTAGCTGAGATCCCCCCCCCCCCCCCCCCCCCCCCCCCCCCCCCCCCCCCCCCCCCCCCCCCCCCCCCCCCCCCCCTTGATATCACTCACAGATCTCGCCGGCGCCGTCCACAGTGTCTCACATATACAGTCAACACACGGTTCACAGTACTCAAGCCACAGTCTACAACACTAAAAGAACGTAAAGAAGGATAACCAAGGTCCCCACACAATAAGCACGGCTGTTCATAAACACAAACGACGAAGAAGAAGAAACATGTTCTCCACACAGCAAGCACAATAAATTACGTTGAACTATCAGAGAAAGAACCGCAGATTCACATTCACAAAGCACATTAATCCATAGCAGAAGAACCGCAGAGATCCACAATGCAAAGCAATCCATAGAAGAAGACTGCAGATTCACAAGGCACAGTAAACCATTGAATCCCCGGCGAACACGATTTCAGCAAAGTTCCATAGAACACAATAAACTTCGATTCGACGTGTAGTTGATCTAAAACAAAAATTAACTAACTTCTCCGTGTATTGATATTACAATGTTCACATCAATAAACCAGCCCACCGACACACATGAGGTGGTACAATTAGCGCACGTAAATTTTCTTGCAGGAGTTTTACGTCTTTTCGGCGACACAGCCTTCACAACAATTTTATAACAAATCATTTCCTGGTACATATTTCACTGGTACCGTCATCCAAAGTATCGCACATACACATTGAACATCGACGCACTACTGACTTGAAAGTCAGCCTCTCCACATAGTATCACTACGGAGAAAACGACGATTTAAACAAAAAAATAAAATAAGGACACCAAAGCCTCGGCCGTTAGTTCTTGCTCTCTCTCTCGTCAATATTTATTATTTTCGTCATGTAGATACCTATGTCATTTTAAGTTGACGTCATAATTTACGTTGACGTCACAATACTCCCCCTCCTCAAACAAAAAACAATGACCGAATTGTTTTTTTTTTTTTAAAGTAAAAACAAACAGCAGAATACACAAACCCAGAAATCACACATCGACTCGACGGAAAAACGAAGCCGCTCACGGAAGCAGTTCATGGAATCCTTCCATGAACTCCCACACAACAGAAGAACACAAGTTGTCGTCCCAACGAACTCTGAATCCCTTTGACATGCTAGCTTGTTGCTGACCTCACGGACAGCCTCTCCATACCCACACAGGGTAGAGACTACACATATCTACTGACCACTCGGTCAGCCTCTCCATACCCCAACAGGGTAGAGATAACACATATCTACTGACCACTTGGTCAGCCTCTCCATACCCCCACGGGTAGAGACAATGTCTAAACATTCCCGCTCAATAGTATTGTACGCCTTCTCACGATTCAGCAACTTTCGACTAGAACACGACTAGGTGAAGAACATCATCATTCATCATCACTGGAACAATACAGCACCCAAACCAGCAGAACTAGTATCAGTCCTGAGAACAAAAGGATTACCCAATCTAGGTAACAACACACAGGTGCAGAGGACAAGATTCCCTGAATCTTCCTCAAAGCTTCAACACACACTCAGGAGTCCAAAAAATAGACCTGAAATCAACGCAGAAACGACAAGTACAATCTTTCTTCCTGACGAACACAACTGGAGATGCATACGGACTATTCGATGGCTCAGTGATACCAAGATCCAACATGATACCAATCTCTCTCTCTCAGCCTTTTTTCGCAGAAAAAAGGGATTTCATAACATTTCTTTCTAACAGGGACATCTGTTGTAAGAGGGATCTGTAATAGTAAATCACCTGAGAAAGAACTTGGTTTGGGAGTCAAAATGTCCTGAAAATCATCAAAGTTACACGCAACTCCCTGGTACTTTTCAGAAAAAGCACAATCAAACTGTACAGAACGAACATCTTCATCTGGCATAGAAGACGCCATCGGAACAGTTAAAGTAGGAAATGGTAAAGCGTCATCACAGTCCTGGACGACACCAACTGTACAAACCACTTCACGAACAGTACAAACAGACTCCGGAGAGGGATCCACAAAACCCAACTCCTGGAGAACACTCAAGAGAAACCTGTTCCTGCTCACAAGCCAAAGGTGCTATCTCTGACCCAGGCACTGAAGTACCTTGTGAAAGAACGACTGTAGGTACAACATCAGAAAGTAGACACAGCAGACACATCAGAAGACGCTAACTGAAAGCAAGACTTCAACTCATCCATCTGTTTTTCTGAACAAGATCAGACGGGAAATGTTCAGAGATCATCAGGGATCTGACACAAAGGCTTTTTGTCCCCACAACATGCTTATCTCTAGCCCTCGTAACGGCGGCTAAAGAGAAAGGTTCACCAGATACATCACTAAACTCACCGCTCACAGAAACTCCAGGAACATTACCCACAATGAGATCTGCGACAGGGCTATCCAAGACACAACAAGTCAAATCGCCCACAAAATAAGGACAACTGAAACTGTAGCCAGTGGAAACTCATCCACACGACCACCAAAAAAACACACTTCACTGTGGTTCCTAACATCTGACTGTCAGAAACTAACCGTCTGCGAACGCCACAAATGGTAGCACCAGTATCACGCAGAACAGAACTCAAAGTGCCATTCACAGAACCAGACTCCAAATGCAATTTGCCTGTGAACTCACCAGCAGCTAGACAAGCAAAAGAAGAATCAAGAACAGAGCAACAAGCACTGGACTGTATGCTGACAGCTGAGTTCTTGGCAACAGTGGAGTTACTAACCACAAAAGGACATTCATCTGGGTGGCTAAGGGTGCAAATTCTACAAGGGTTTCTACCTGACTTCCATGGACACCTAGCAGCTACATGTCCTGTCATTTTACACAAAAAAACACACACACTTGCAAACTGATCAAGAAGCACTTCCTGAGGGACTCTTACTGCCAGAGGTATGACGGGCGCCACGACCACGATAACGGCTACCGCCAAAGTTATTTCCACGACCAGCTGAGTAACCAAAGCTCTGATGACCACAATAACAGCTACCATCAAAGTTACTTTCACGATCAGCTGAGGAACCAGAGTAGTGGCCACTGTTTTGAAAAGTAGAGTATCTGTTTCCTCTGTCAGACTGACCACAGTATGGAGTTCTATCAGACTGACCGGGATATGGATTTCTATCAAACTGACCAGGAGTTTTGTACCCAACAGAAGCAAAAATGTTTACATCGGCTTTCCTAGAAAGCACCTTAGTGGGATGAGCATGTCTGTATGACTCTGCAGACTTGATCATTTCATCAAAAGTTTTCACATCCTTTTTTCACAGAAAAGTAGCCAAGTCCTTAGAGATACACTCCAAAAACTGCTCACGCAAAGATAAGATCCACCAGACCTTCAAAAGACTTATCACTTTTTGACAAAGAGACCCAACGGTCAAACAAACGCCTAAGTTCAACTGCAAAGGTCTCGAAAGGTTCATCTGAGCTAGGTTTAGCTTCACGAAAACGCTTACGAAAACCATCTGGAGTACATTGAAATTTTTTTTTTTCAGCAAGCTCTCTTTCAAAAGCTCGTATGACACAACATTATTTTCAGCGAGACTGTGATAGAGAGTTAAAGCGGAACCCTCAAGTAAAGCAGAAAGGTATGTGACCCACAAATCCTCTGACCAACCTAAGGAACGAGCATGGGTTTCAAAACGAAACAAGTAACTGTCTATATCATCAGTTCTTTCTTTAAAAGGGGGCAACTTAGGAAACGTAGGGCGAGGGGCGTTAAAAACTGGGAAACCAGAACCCTGACTCTCACTGTCCTGTCCTGAGACCGCACTCTGCTGAGAAGTAACTTGAAACTGTATTCTTTTTTCATTTCCTTTATCTTTCTTGCATTCTTTTTTTCTCTTGCATTCTTTTTGTTTCCTCTTCCTCTTGCATTCTTTTTCCTTTCCTCTTCATTCTTTTTGTTTCCTCTTGCATTCTTTTTTTCCTGTTTCCTCTTCATTTTTTTTTCCTTTCCTCTTGCATTCTTTTTTTCCTCTTGCATTCTTTTTGTTTCCTTTGCATTCTTTTTGTTTCCTCTTGCATTCTTTTTGTTTTGCTCTTTTCATTTGTACCTCTTCAACTGAAATTCTTTCAACTAATTCTTTCTTTCTCTTTCTATGTCTTGGGCAATACATTTGTCAACATAGTCCAGCAGAGCCTGTCCCTCCAGACCACATACCTTACCTCGTTGTAAATATTTAGCGAAAACTTTGTCCTCGTCCATAGAGGACACAACAGGACTTTCTTCCTTAGCCTTCTGTGCCATTATGAAAATATGAAACAATGTCCTGTCCTGTCAAGCCCGATACACACACTATTTGATCAAATACAAACAATTGCTATCACAAGCAAGAAAGGTTTGAAACCCTTGTCCACTTAAATATATGAATTCCAACGAGGATTTTTTTTTTTTTTTTTTTTTTTTTACGACAATCACTCTTAAAAAGACTAAGTATTATCAAACCCCCACAAAAAAAAAATAGATATAAAAAAATGAAACAGGATTTCAGGGATATGGGAAGAAAGAAAAACACAATCGGTAATCAATGCCAAATTTTCAGCAACAAGTATAAATCAAGCAATGACATTAGAGTAATAACGAATATAATCAATGTATTGTTGTTTTTTTTTTTTTTTTTTTTTTTCACTAAGCATTCAAAATGAAACAACTAATAATTCTTTAACTGGTTCAGGGCAGCCATTCACACACTCACGCATTCAAGAGAAAGAGAAAAGAACCCTAAGAATGCTGAAGAAGCAACACAATCCCCAAGTAAAGATAGAAACAGAAATAATCAGAGAGATATAACTGAAGATAATAAAATCAAAGCCCAAAGGAAGGAGAAGAACTAGGAACTAGGCCCTCGTATCTCCAGAAACTATACAGAAGAGATATACCCCGTTACGCTGGAGACGGGAAAGAAAATAGACACAATCATACAACAAAACAATACAACGCAACTCAATTGTTCCAAAGGAAAGTCTGTGAACGTGACCTATCCTTTTTAAACTGGGGCAATTATAAGGGCACAAAACAAATGCTGCCACTAAGGTAATACTGAATTTAGTAGCAAATGAAATTCAACTTCGGGGTCACCAGATGTTACGGATGGTGTGCGGTGCGTGTTTTTTGCTGTCTGACTCCCGTTCTCAAAAGTTTGGATGCGTGTAATAATTAGTCCCTACACACCCCCACCATACGCACATGGATAGCCAGGCAACACACGAGTTAAATTTTTTTCTTTATAATTATGCTGCCTGAACCATCAAAATATACATTCATGTGAACTGGTACAAATCAACATATGTCACTACATAGCATATAGATCAAGCTATCAATACATAGGAACTTCAATTATCAGATATCAGCGTTCATATTACATATCTTGATATCACTCACAGATCTCGCCGGCGCCGTCCACAGTGTCTCACATATACAGTCAACACACTCGGTTCCACAGTACTCAAGCCACAGTCTACAACTAAAAAAGACGCAAAGAAGGATAACCAAGGTCCCCACACAATAAGCACGGCTGTTCATAAACACAACGACGAAGAAGAAGAAACATGTTCTCCACACAGCAAGCACAATAAATTACGTTGAACTATCAGAAGAAGAACCGCAGATTCACATTCACACAGCACATCCATAGCATCCATAGCAGAAGAACCGCAGATCCACAATGCAAAGCAATCCATAGAAGAAGAACTGCAGATTCACAAGGCACAGTAAAACCATTGAATCCCCGGCGAACACGATTTCAGCAAAGTTCCATAGAACACAATAAACTTCGATCGACGTGTAGTTGATCTAAAACAAAAAAAATAACTAACTTCTCCGTGTATTGATATTACATGTTCACATCAATAAACCCAGCCCACCGACACACATGAGGTGGTACAATTAGCGCACATAAATTTTCTTGCAGGAGTTTTTTTAGTCTTTCTCGGCGACACAGCCTTCACAACAATTTTATAACAAATCATTTCCTGGTACATATTTCACTGGTACCGTCATCCAAAAGTATCGCACATACACATTGAACATCGACGCACTACTACTGACTTGAAAGTCAGCCTCCACATAGTATCACTACGGAGAAAACGACGATTTAAACAAAATAAAATAAGCTGGACACCAAAGCCTCGCCGTTAGTTCTTGCTCTCTCTCTCTCGTCAATATTATTTTTTTCGTCATGTAGATACTCATCGAGGTGGTGTCACTGCGTGCGGGCTAATCCATATACGCTACATTATAAGCGAGACCACACTGCGCATGATTTAAAGCTGATTGGGAAATGAGTTTAATGACTTAAGATGAGTGAATTCAACAAGAGGGTTTCGTGGCTACGACTTAGCAGATGTCTGACCTATGCATTAGCCCAACGTTTGTTCAGACCTTGTGTACAAAGTAGTGCAATTCTCTGAAAGTCACAGAGACCTTATCTTAACAATCGGGTATGTTGGAGAGCAGAGTAGTGCAATTTTCTGAAAGTCACAGAGACCTTATCTTAACAATCGGGTATGTTGGAGAGCAAAGCAGTGCAATTTTCTGAAAGTCACAGAGACCTTATCTTAACAATCGGGTATGTTGGAGAGCAAAGCAGTGCAATTTTCTGAAAGTCACAGAGGTCTCGATTTTTAACCCAACCCATCACGCATATCACATGAAAGAAATAAAGCTACAAACACTCAATGTTGATCATTTACGTCAGAAAACCATTCTAGGCTGTCGCTTGGGAAAACTAATAAACGAACAAAGAAACACAAGAAAAAAAAAAGGAAAAATGTAACTTAGTGGAGTTATACAAAATCGTCCAAAGTCGCCTAAAAATCAGTTTCTTTATCACTGGAATTTTTCATCGCATGGCCTGACACACACCACTGGTCTCCTTGTTGGTACAGTCACACACACACTTTTCACTCTCACACACACCACACTGTTTACACGATCACATGTCCTGTGGGTGGTTCACGATTTTTATTAAGGACACGAACGAACGATCTATGACACAACACGAATTCCTGCAGTGTATAGAGTTTAACCGGGTTGTGACACAAACAATCACACAACACCTTTTTGTTTGGGCGGTTCTTGGGCAACACACCACACTTATACCACACACACACACGGTACCACCATACACATGGACCACCACCACCAACGAAGCAAGTCAATGTGTGAAAAGGAATGCAAGCACTTGTCGTCTTAAAGGCAGTCACTTCCACCGCTGTGACGGTGTAGAAACATGGTAAAAATATCAACTGGTGGGCAGTGTTAGCAATCTGACTGGAGTCAACAGAACACTAACAAATGGAACAAGGCCGCGACAATAAACGTACATGATTACAAAATATTGAATTTTGCTTCTGCCTGAGATGTTTAACACGATGAGGAAATACAACATGTCATACACCGAGAAGCTACACCGTGACAATTACACAGAAGGGCACACGACACGCTGATGTTGGAACACCGTAACACCACACACAGCCAACAACACACCACACGATCACGACACACACACACAAGGCGGCGACGTCAGACAGGACGTTACAATCAATTTGGAAAAGCTGAAAGTTGCGGAATTTTGGAAAACGAAAAACCAAAAGAACTGCCATTTCTCTTCCCTTGACACCTCGTCCTCTTAAGTTTATCACAACACAGACCCGGACAGGAGGAAAATAAAGCGAACTTATGCACTCACACACACACACAGGTCAACCCCAACAGTGCCCTGAAATGGGAGAAAAAGGAAAGCCCACCCACCTGAAATGAACTTTTTAAAAAAAAAGGGCCATTCCTTGCCAATCAAATCCATAATCTGCATGTTGTGTACTGAATATTGAATCATATTGCATGCTCACAGAATCATTTATGCAAAGTAACTGACAACCCTTCTTGAGAGACACAAAAGCAAAAGTCAACGTTCAAACCTTTCCAATTGACCGGACACCAGCCTTGTAAAACACCCATGGTTGGTGGGCTTTCCATTGTGTTTTCGACTACACACGTGGTGCGTTAACGTTGCAAACTTGAATACCGCAAGGACAACGTTGCTCTTAGACAACGAACCCACAAGACAAAGCACGACGCGTTTTCGACCTCTTAGGTCTTCTTCAGGCAGGATACGAAGCACTCCAGAAACGAAATGAACGAGCAATCACTTATTCTTTGAATCATCCACTTCATGCGACAAGATGGGCATTGGCGGTACGTCGGTCGTATAATCACATTTGAACACATTTGTTAAGATTTCCACCGGGCATGGTCGCCTAACGTTGCAAACTCGGTTATCGATTCGAATGTGGCTTCACGCTCATAACCTACGATTGTCGTGTCCAGGACTAACAACAAGCAATAAAGCACTGAAGCTTAAAAAAAATATAAACTCCAGTTCTATTCTAAAACCGATGAACCATCACTAGAAATTGGAAAGCAGGGTAAGGGGAAAATTTCCTTTTCTTTCTTTGTTCTCTTTATCGTATTAGTTCTTGCGTGCTTCGTGCTGCGCGCGTACGCGGGATGGATACTCCTGTGGGACACTCCCTGTATGGACAGGCAAGGATTAATCCCATCTACTCCACAAAGGGAGTGGAGTTTTTGTGTGTATGACCGTTTTTGGTATCCCGCCCATAAGCAGAGCCATACTCCATCTTCAGGAAGAAGGTGCATGCTATGTGTAACGTGGTCATCCATACCAACGGCCAAACTGGCCTTCTCTTCTGAAAGTTGGTGACAGGATTTTACGTGTGTGCAAGATGTTATGAGTGCGTTCACACACACGGAACCACCTCGATTTATGGTCTCATTCGAAGGACTGCATGGGAAATGGAGTCCAGAACTAATGTTAACTCTGAAAACGGCCGGCCTGGTGGAGATTCGAACCCGCAACCCTTGGATACAAGTCCGGCGCTCTACCAACTGAGCTATTCCGGCCCCTCGTATTAGTTCACTGAAGGTGAGAGAGAGAGAGAAGAGAGAGAGAGAGAGAGGAGGAGAGAGAGAGAAGAGAGAGAGAGAGAGAGGGGGGGGGGGGGGGGGGGGGGGGTGGTTGCTCTCCATCATCTGCGATAGACACGGAGAACCTTTGACAGTTTTCTGCTCTGCTCCTAAAAACCGACAGAATATGAGAACTTTTAACCTTGTGTTGTGTGTGTGTGTTTGTGTGTGTGCGGTCATGTGTTGTGTGTGTGAGTGTGTGTGGTGTGTGAGTGTGTGTGGTGTGTGTGTTGGTGTGTGTGTGTGGTTTTGTGTGTGTGTGTGTGTAAACTTGATTTCAAAAGGGAGAATGCTGTATAAAATAAATCGACGTTTTTAAAAAAAAAAAACAAGATCACCATACGAACCGTCACCACAAACCACTACCACGACC